>CM077139.1:0-102464 GCA_039645545.1 Dendrolimus houi | reverse complement strand
GACTTCGAAAAAGGAAAAGGTTCTCAATTCGTCGTGTAATTAATTTTCTTATGATGTTCAGCCAAAACTTTGTTGTTTCTTAACCGGTTTTGATGATTTGGGTTCGATTTAGCAAAACTTCGAAAGGGTGCCATATAAATTTTATTGCTGGTAGACTTTGGGTTCCGGCGATGTAGCAGAAAAACACTTGAAATAGGGCCGAAATGTGAAATTTATGTGGGTTTTCAACCATAACTTTTTTGTTTCTGAACCGATTATGTTCATTGTCAAGCACTTATACCATTCGGACTTTTAAAAGAATGGACAATAGTGGGTTGCGAGATGCGCTCCGAAGGTCGCGTCGAGCACTTGGTTTCCCGTAAACCAAAATGTACGAGCCGCACCGCGGGAGCGGCTGGCGAGTGCCAGAACCAACTGATATACATTTATTAACTGATCAGCATGTCCTAGTGATACTTCATTAATTTAAATTTGACGCCACTTGTTAGGGGTTCTTAAGTGCATATACATAATTTACCTTGGAGCTGCGCTCAACAGCGTTTTCTAAATGCGTTTTCGTCTCATCAGCTATCGTTTCCTCATTCGAGAAGGTTAGGTCACCTTATTAGGGATACCATATACGTAACTTAAAAGTGTAAAATAAAAAATATTAATTTCCACAGCGTCTTCCTTTTTAGATAATCTTGAATTCGCTTTCGTTTTTGTTAGAAAATTGGTATAGCAATAAAAAACAAAGCGGACCTCTTTCTGTCCTTGTTTATTTTTCTATCTCACTCTAATTACTTTTGGCGTTTTCTTTGACATTTCTCTTGTGCTACCGCGTTCTGAGGGACACCTCTTTCAACGCAGAGATGGTACGCCTTACCTCTTCCCTCCAAACCAACCTCCAGACCAAACTAATACGTAAATATGGCGAACTTTGATTTAAATGTGTAAATAAAGCTATATTAGTTTATATCTCGATGACGGGATTTTGAAAATAGTCAAACTGCAGGCAGTAGTTAATTGTGATCTCCGTTACCAAACAATCTTTACAACCAATAGATGCAATAGGTATAATTGTATATCTACAATCGGTTCAGAATGAATTATACTAGTCTAAAACATTAAAAAATGTGCAAATTGTAAGTCGTAATGTCTTGTCTTGTAAATATAGTGAAATTAATGTAAAGTGAAAGGCCTAATATTTGAATGAGATTCATTTTAGATGCCAATTTGGTGTAAATAATGAATATAGTCAAATAATTATATTATAAAATAATTTAAACAATTATAACGTGTGGATGTTTTGCTTACACGGATATTATATTTATTATATGGACTCGTAGAGAAAGTGGATTAAATGTAATATATGTTTTGAATCATAGCAAAGCTCGTTGTTTCCTGTAATTTATTAATTTAACTTATTATCCTAGTAAACAGGTAGACGATGCCATACACGTATTAATTTTTCAAAACTAAGTATTAATTACAATAAGTACCTATAAATATAAATATTTTTGTAAATATAATTTGTAAGTAGATCATAAAAGTAGTATAACTTAGGTGATAAATAGGAAGATACTTAAGATATGGGGACAAATAACGCTTCAATAGAAAAAAAGGATTTTAAAATAATTATTGATGTACTAATTAACGTTTAACAAAATCCAATTAGAATCGGTGTGTAAGTGTCGTGTCCAAAATAAACCTCTTTTAATGTTTAGTAGAGTAAAGAGTGAAATCAAGTAATCCTTCGAATCGGCCCTCCCGCTTTTACCCGCTCCGCTCGCCGCTCCTCTTTGAGCGTGACCTCCGCTTTACTCTACCTTGTCATTGGTAGAAAGTTGAAATGACTGGTACGAATAGATATATCACCGTAGCACGATTCATGTATTAGACAATTTTAAAATTATATTCAGGGGACGCCCCTCTTCTCAATTTATTCGAGGCATTTCGAAGTCTTATTTATTGTTTGTAGCCATACATTAATGTCGTTGTTAACATTCTATTGCTACAAAATAACGTGTTACATTAGTAATTGGTAATGTTTTGAATGAATGGTGTACCAACGATTGCGGATTGCGGATTGCGGATTGCGGATTGCGGGGTGTCAACAAGGGTATGGTTTACTTAATCGCTTTCCACTGTTAAAAACTACCTGCACAGAATAATGATGAAGAAATCCGATAGGTTTGCCTTCACATACACGCACAAACTGACTGGTCGATGCTATCCATATACTTTGGCATATTACGAATGGCAGAGGCAAGGACGACCGTCTTCCGCGGGATCCAACAAAGGGCTACTCTCAACGCAGTAGAGACAACAACCGCCAAACATATGAAATCTTTTCGGTGGCTAATATCCTTTTTAATATTATAAATGCGAAAGTAGCTGTCTGTCTGTCTGTTGCGTTTTCACGGAAAAACTACTGGACCGATTTGGCTGAAACTCAGTATATATATATTTTCGATGCCAAGGATGAACATAGGATACTTTTTATCTCGAAAAATGGGATATTTTTCGGGACAAAAATATATTTATCTCTCTGTTTGTTATCCTTTTATGGAAAGGTTATTGGACCGATTTGGCTGAAACTCGGTATATATGTAATTTTAATACCGAGGGTGGCCAAGGGATACTTTTCATCCCGGATAGTGGGATAGATTTGTGTAAAGATTATCCCAGAAACTAGGATAGATTTGGTGATTTTATCCATTTAGCCCACTTGGCCCACTGGGTCCATTTCGTCCATGTTGTCTACTTTGTCAGTTATGTAGTTTACAAACGGGGGATGGTATAGTTTGCGAAATAAAATGAAGTGAACCTTCCAGGGGCAAATACATAAAAATTTAACACAATGTAACCTGTACCGCCTGCTCTTTAAACAAGAGATAGGCACTAGAGGTTGAGCCGCTGGATAAACTCTAGTATGATATAGGTATAAATTATATAAAGGAAATTACAATGCCTTTTTTGAATCGAGTGCTTTTTAATTTTAGCCTGTAGCTACAGCACCAGCATCCTCATGACTCAAAGAAAGTCCTCCTTATCTCTACCCTCTATAGTGCTGACAAACGCCGCACGCCGGTGAGCTGTGGAAGGCACAACAGGGGGAATACGCTCAAAAAATAAAAGACAATCTGGCAACACTGAATTATGTATATTTGTGTTGGGTGTGGTTAACTAAATCTCGTCGGTGTAACTTGACTTGGCTTGCATTTCCGCGTTCTCATAAAGGTAACTGAAATTCTGTGACTCAACACGAGTTTGAGTCACAGAGTCTGAGCTCGTGCTATTGTACATTCAATGTGTCTTCCTTTCGAGTAAGTGATTAGGCTCAGCGATTGAATATTTAAAAGGTATGTAGTGTTTAGTGTATTGTCTTAGTGTCTATATGTGCCGGAAACGTCGACAACTTCAGGCTGTAAATGTAAAAAAAGTAATAATAAATGGTTGTGACTTCTATTAGATATTACAGCTAACTTCGTATCTCATCGGAATACCTCTTTCCTTTGTTCGTTATCATGTATAACAATGAACATCGTGAATGCTTGAACAGGTGTGTTTTAAAGTTGACTGATTTCTAGTGAAAATGAAATACTAAGCTCATAATAATCTTTAAAGCTTAGAAGTTTTGGTTCCACGTTCCGATTTGAAACGACTTATGCCAGGTTGGTATATCCCAGGGCCAGGCCACAAAGCCAGCGTGCGACGCGCTAACGCAGACATCTACGATGTTGCACAACGCGTCCTGGAATTCCCTGATGCATTGCCGCACCGTGCAAAATAACTTAGTATAAACTATTGCGAGATAATTATATGATGGTTTGGATAATATTAGATAAACCAAACACTAAATATAAAGCGTCTTAGACGGCGGACACAAGCGAACTGTCTTGTTTGACGTAACCATAATTTCATAAACCTCCGCTAACAATGGTCGTACTGGTCAAACTTCCGTGTTACAATAAGAATCTTCTCATTTTTTCTTTATGCATCTTAACGCAAAGAAGTAGGACAAGTCGAGTTCAACTCATCTTTCGTCACGAAGTGCACTGATGCCGAACGCCATGAAATGTCTGCGTTGCGTCGCGGCTTCGTACCACGTCGCACCGCTGCATTGTGGCCTTGGCCTCACTATACGTTCTTTTACTCTAACTATTGCTAGAAACTTTACCTTACTAATATAGTAAACAGTCCAATAGTACAGCGAATGAATAGATTATAATATACTAACATGGCATAAATAACGGTTCAAAATCAATATGTACATTTATAAATGTTTCAATTGTTACCCAATGAGTTATTAAACACATTTAGGCCCAAAGTCAGTCGACTCTTCAATAAGTTTATTAAATTGTTTACTTTATATCCGTCCATTACTTTCTCGGTCCTTCGTGTTAAAATTTCCAAAAATTAAATTAAATTTAGTGAAAATAACAGCACACCATTTTGTAGTTTAATTATAAATTATAATAAAAAGTTTTCATGAAATATATAATTATGTAAATAAACTGGGGCGTGAAATTTTTTGACATACACTAGTTTTAATTAGCGATTTGCAAAATATGATAGGGATCATACATCATAGGTCGTTTTATTTTCGAATTGCAGTTTTACAAATGAGTAACCATATGTTTGATTCATTTTATATATTTTATAGTGCTTTATGGTAATTCTGAAATATTCTCAAAATTACAATTCACTTCAAAATCAAGCAATATTTTTACAGTTAACACTTCATCAGTTGACGCATTAAAACAATTCAAAAATATACAAATGGACAGATTTAACTTATGAACGATACACGTATCATCCGCATCTTAACAATAATGTTAAGAATTTTCACATAAATTTGATTTTCTTTTCATATACTATAAATATATTTATATACATTTGTACAGGAGCGAAGAAAGTATACAATTTTCTGAGGTCGGTTCCAGTCTCCCTAAGAGAGCAGCAGCGCATTTGTAGCACCTTTGATGTTACAAATGTCTATAGGCGATGGTAACCGCTTTCCATCAGATGGGCCGTCTGCCTGCCTGCTTAACTCTGCAATTAAAAAAACATATAATTCAGTTTTTTTTGTATTTATATCTTGAAAAAGGTAGTAATGCGCGAGCGACGTAGCAAACGCTTAGATATCAAGTACTCTGCATAACTAAATAGTTTAAATTATGCCAGATTATAATAGTTACACTGTAAATTATAGCAGTAACTAAAAGTTACGTACATTTTGATAAGTTTAAAAAATCAAAATATGGATATTTTATCAACTCTTCTAAATCATTTTTGGAAATTACCCCAAAGCACTATACGAGTAGGTAATTTTTTTGTGCAATACTTTAAATGTAGCGAGATCCAAATGTTTTTTGTTATCTAATAATAAATTAATAAATTTATCGTCAGTACGAATATTTAGCTTAAAAACACAGCAATATTATGTAATTTAAATAATTAATAGACGTATTAAAATTAATGAACATTAAGTAGCTCTGTGTTAGGATTCCATTTCCAAAGAAAAATGCCTTCTGTGTCATCTTCGAGTGAAATAATCATTATTTATAGTATAATAAATGTATGATATTTATCTAACAACATTGAAAGTGTATTTTGAACCTTTATAAAGCAATAACGACTCTATAGATTTTCGAATTACTACAATTTGGAATTTAGATTTTTTTAATAATAATTGGGTAGATGATGAAGGTTACCATAAATTCAAAAATTATTTACATGCACAAAAAGCAGCCGCTAAAATGTCACCTGTTGAATGTTTAAACAATCTTTATGAAGTTGTTTGGCTCGTCACAGTTCTGACTTCATAACTTTGCACATTCGTACAAAATGTAAGAGACTGCAATGTTTTCGGTTTCGGACGCTTTGAGTGTCATCTGCCCTAAATTGTTGTATATTTTTTTATTTATTATTATTATTTTTGGGAAGTCGGTGGTTGGATATTTAGTGAGAAAAATATAAAATTATTTATATGGTCGTTTGTTACACTTTATCGGTTCTGTTCGGTGTGTCGGTCTGTAGCATCCTATTCCGACTGTGATAGTTTCATTATTATGTCATAAAATATATTTGATTATGTTACAAGTGGTATTGAATGACTTGCGAACCTCGTTGTGAATCACAAATAATTTTAAGACGTTGTTTAAGTTCAGAGTTACTAACGTTTTTATTTGTAAGATGAGTCGATTGAATCGTCAAATATTATATGAACTTGTAAACTTTGCTACTAATTAATGAATGGATGTTTACAATTCAATCGATTACTTAAAGATTTGTTTTTGCTCATTAATAATTTTAATAATAAAATTGCAAAAGGTCGATTTACACTAAGCTGGTGACACGCACGTTTAAGTCCTTTCATTTATATTATATAGCCAATGTTGAAAATCGTTTTGTATGTATGTACACCACCTTATGAAAAACACAACAGTTCGGGTAGATCAAGAAAAAAATCACATTCGGTCGCGATCTGAAATACTACAGAAATGTATGATTTGGTTGACTTGGGGCGAAATCCATCGAGCTATATGTAGTATAAAGTAAAGTTCCTAAAAGAACGGTGTCGAAATGTAATCTAAAATATTATCATGTTGTTATGAGTTGCAGGACTCGAATTAAAATGCCGTTGGAATTATTATAGAGTTTATTAGAACTATATAAACACGTATAAAACAGGTACAGGTACAAATATAACTGAACACAACCAGTCCAAACGTAATGCGCGAGATCGTAATTCCATAAAACGCGCAAAGTCAGTCACTAAATAGATTACCGCATGGGGTACACGTCTTGCTTCGCTCGTCGTTATCGCTAGACTGGCGATCTCTCCATTGCGGCATTGCTTTATGCTGCACAAATGCAATATGTCTACTTGACCGCGCGGACCGAATTTCTTAGAATCACACCTGGTTAATTACTACCATAAGAGATTACAATACACAATGGGCTGTTTTTCTAATCACAAATTTTAAACACAAAGTAAACAAAAGAAATCCAAATGCCGAAAAGTAATACAATGTGCAAAACAGGTATGCAGGTGTGAATTTGTCTTTGTCGGTCGTAACAATATATTTGTTTTTCGCTATGAGACAAAGGAAGGCCTATTTCTATTGCGATACTCTGTGTTACCTTTGCCATAGCACACGAAAGAGCGCTTCAATACTCGTTTATTGCAGCGACTCGGGGATCAAAAACATCAAAAACATTAAAAACTAAAAACCAAATCGTTACTAAAAGGTAAATGACATAAAATGCAACACGACGTCGTTTAATTGTGTTCATCAATTTGTCAACTTCTTTTTGCAAATTATATTTATAGCCCTTCGGTTTTCAATCTGGTAGACTTTTGTATACAATTATTATTTGTTAAATCCTACAATATATTAATTCTAATGGGGGTAGTTTTGTATTCGCCGCCAATGCATGAAACCAGTCTCCGAGCCATGAGAGAACAGTGCGCATGCATGCATGCATGTGCCCGGTGCTAACAGTAACTGTGAAAGATTCACGTTATATTGTCATGTCCTTATTGGAGTTCACTCTGAGGCCTGTGAGCGCCATGAACTTCTAGGAGCTGAAGTAGTTGCCTCACTGAACTGAAGGTGGAATCGAAGCTTAGTGGTGCTCACATCACTGGTGTAGCGATGTACCGGTTTCTGTGCACGAAAATACAGTCATGTCTATAATAAAATTTAGAACCAGCGACACTACTGTATGGTTCCGTGACACGTTTGTCTTCTGTACCTCGCCAAGCTCTGTTCCTCTGTAGACGTACCTAAGCCCCTGTCTCTTCTTTATTCTGTGTAAATCCAAGTTTGGTAGTGAAAAGACGTTGGACGGTGTATTAGTGTAAATCGAGCTTGTATGAAGTTGTAAATTTCGTTTGATTGCCATACGTAATTATAATAGTGAAATAATGATTAATTAATATGTATGTACTATTATTGCTCTTATTATAGAGAATGTTTAAATTATTTGAACAAATGAAACACGACGCGTGGCGAGATCCGACTTTTGGGTAAACACCTGATCATAAAATGTGCGTCTTTTCAAAAATGCTTTTCGCAAAAATAAACGAAAGTTGTTTCGTATATAATGTTTTGAATTTTATTTCCTGCCTTTTTACGATCTTATTCATAGATAGTTAGAGTAAGTTTGAACGCTTCTTTAAGAACCATAAAGAAGCGTTCAAACTTACTCTAACTCTGTATGAATAAGACCGTTAATCTTTACTAATACAAAAAAGAGGAAGTGAGTTGGTTGGCCAGTTTTCTTTTGAAAACAGGCGATGTTCGTATGACCGGGTTTGGATATTTCATGAGATTGAAGAAAATCGGCCAAGTGCGTAGCAGTCGACTGACAATAAAGCGTTCCATAGAGAACATTCCCAAAGGAAATACTCTATATCTCAAACATCTCTCGCGTCTCAAAACCAGGTATATACTTATAACATATGCGTATGAACACGGTTTTTCTTAATGACCAGTTGACCCAAATTTTTGCTGTTTTTGCTATTTTATTACATTCTATAGCAGAATGTAAAATAACCCTTCTTGCTAAGTTTCAAGTGTAAAGGGAACATAGGATACTATTTGTCCACTGAAAATATGTCAAAGAAAATACTCAAGCTGCAAGTGAAGCTGCAGGAAATAGTAGTGTTAGAGAATATCAAGCATTTCGTAATTTTCTACAATTTGCGTACAGTCATAAAACGTGCATCAAAGCAAAGGCAATAAAAGCTCTCTGGTCCGAAGAGCGGCAGGCGGCATCGCTCTGGTGCTCACGATGAACCCGAACACACCAATTCGGTCCAAACTTCAAGGTCGGAGCGAGAAGCTTTGGCAGTGTTCTCTTTGTCTAAGTCCCGAGTCATATCCATGCCAGGCATATTCCTGTACGTTACACCGTTGGTACCCAATTCACATTAAATACTTGTATGAAGTTTATTTCAAATTTTAGAAGTCACAAGTAGAATAAATTTAAAAACAAGTTGTCATAACGTAATTATCAAATTTTACCACATATTTCAAAACTTTGAGGGGTAGGTTTTTACGTGTTTAAATGCTAATCTCTTTCCACCTATTGGGCAAAATAAAATAATTAAAGATTTGCATTATTTTCAAAGTCTGACTAATTGTACTCCACACGAAACTATGAAACATTTTTTCTACCCTCAGTCACATGTATGTTAGCCACCCCTAATTTCCTAACTATGTGCAGATTTACGACACTATTGTGTGGTCAATCCGCAAACAACATGGACTACAACTATGTCCATATAGCACAGAACTGGACTTTGTCTCACGAAAGAAGTCCCGCAGACGCGACGGAGAAGTGGAAGAGAAAGAAATAATTTTATAAAGATTCCGATTTAATAGTATTAGTTAGTAAAATAATTATATAAAGTAACTTTTACATTGAAACAGTTGATAAAAACAACATAACAACTTAGGTGGCCTAATCTGTATTTGTAGTTCCATTTTTTGCCGCATGACTTGTTTCGTGAGACGCGCCAGTAATCTGAGAAAATCATTGTAATACAGATAGAAATGGACAGGTGGACGTACTCGTACATGACGATTTCATAGTTTCTGTTTTGCCAAATTGACTATAAAAATGATACATTCAAAACCTTACAGACACCGCGACCGTAATGAAATCACCATAAAGAATCTGCTCTGTCCGAGGTTTGGAGAGTTTTGAATTTGACTGGCGATTATATAAGCGCGGGTCCACATTCGCAATATTACTTATCAACCTAACGACGGCTTCACACGCGTTGGTTAACTTGCCAAGTACCTATAAACGTAAATATGTGGTGTTACAACAATAAATACCCCTGAAATTTGAGCCGATGTCAGTGACACACACACCCGCGCAAAATATCATTAACTCGTCTCTGATAGCAACAATCACAGTGGAGGAAATGGATTTTAGAGATAAATGTGGCTGCCACTTCGTGTGCGAGTCTCACATCGCTTAAGGACATCGAAATTAAATGTGAGGTCAATTTAAGCTAAGTCTGTTTTATCCCTATTTTTATTAGAATCTTTTTCAATTGAAGCCGTTTCGGAATTTAGGAGAAACAAAGTTACAAACAGATTGGTAGACAAAAATTCTAAGAATGGTGTTTCATGGGTAACGTGGATTTATTCTGACACACACCAGACCCTTACACTATAACATTCGTATATTTTTTTGTGTAAATTAATTTAAACAGCGTCCGAAACTGGTGTTTTAAACACTGTTTGAACTCTGATGAACACTAGACTAAATATGTTGCTAATTGTAAACACAAGATTATAATTATTTAACAAACAACTCCATACATTTTAAATCAGCATAAAATATGTAAGCCAATAATGGATGTTAGTTTGCAAACCTTTTAAATAAAGATAAATAATAACTGAAATCATAAATCATGTGAATGAAAGTTAAAGGAATTAGTTAACAATTGCTAAAAGTTAAAAGGAACCAATAGAAAAGTCAGGTACCTGCTCAGAAAGTAGTGTCGAAGATGGAGCCTGATCGTCTGCCAGGCCAAAAGCTGTTACGATTTATTGTAGTGGCTACGTCGTGACGTCTTTTAAAAAGATAGCAAAATAATTGGATTATATTCCAATTGAAAATCGCATCTGAAATATTTTATACACTAGGTGCCTTCGAGGCAGAAAAGGCGATGTCCATCGAGGCGGGTACGCAAATTTCGGGAAAGCATAAATCTTACGGCTCCACCACTTTCAGGGACCTCCGAGGACTTGCACTCGGACCCTGTCACCAAGAAGATAAGGTCCGTAATTGAATAGTGAGATCGCGTCGTTAGATTGGTTGTCGTAGTTGAAGGGGCTTCTTTTATACATTTATCACTTGTCAAGCCTGGACTCCGACATTAAGGGGGATGTACACAGAAAATGTGGCCGGAAAATTGTCCTTAAAAACACTAATGACGGCCATAACTTATTACGCGTTGATTTATTTTTGGCAACTTTGTAAATGTTAATATCGCGACGAATTTTATGAAGGTCAATTTATAAGTCACCGATTAGAAGAACAACGCAACTTATACTATTTTTGATAAAAAATAGACCCTTTGGTAAAGGGTAGTATTATAATTGAGCTCAAAGGGCTTGTCTTGCGATCTCATCGCTAGAATGTAATTTCTTCCAGCCAACTCCAGGTTATATGCAGTTATTTAACATGTGTTACATATTAAACACGTACATACATACATGCACGTATATACATATATAAAATATTTATGGGAAAAATAAATGCTTTTAGATATCATATGTAATGTTTTTGCTTGTCAGAAAGCAGAAGGCAGCGCGTTTCAAAGTTAAATAGCCCTGACAGTGAAAGGATAGTTATAAAGAAATGATTTATGTAATTTATTATAATTATTGTTACATTACAGCTTTCACACTGTCAAATAGACGCCACTTGTGTTGCACCGCGGTGTATAGGGGCCCTAAGTTCGACGGGGTCTATATTTCGTCCATAAATCACTATTGGATTTGCATGTGAACGGGCCCGCGTACATCCGAGCATGCGCATGCGCATGCGCGCTATAATTCTATTTCATTATTCAGTATTACACATGTTACTATGGTAATTAAATAATCGTACTTATCTTAAACTATTATTTATCACAACGATTCTATTATTATTATATTATTAGAATTGTTGTGATTTGAAACTAGATGAAATGAAAAAGCGACACTAAAAAGAGATAAACACAAAACTTTAGGACCAAGCCTGCGAGAGAATGAAATACGAGTTTTACATTGTAGCTCAGAGTAGAGAGTCGATAAGAACGATAAATAAACATAGGTCCAAATTGGACCGAAATATGATAACAGCATTTTTTCGACTAAAACAAGGAAAAATTTAAAGTGATACTTAAGTTTATTTTGAATTATAATTGTAAGCTAAAAGAATTATATTTATATTAATAAAAGTTAAAGAAGAACTATCTGTGAGTATATTTTCTGAAGTTTCACTCTTTCTTTTAAATATATTTATAATGCGTTGGCAACGATACTGCGATGATTCCTTGGTGTTGCATACATGAACAATTGTTAAAATTAAGCGCATTTTTACCAGGCCACTCAGAAAGTATCGCGAAAGAAGTTTTTATGTTTGAGAGACTGGCCACTTATAATCTCTTTTGAAAAGATGATTATTTATAACTAAAAACAGGTTCGTTCCGATCTCAAAATTTCCCTCCACATTGTTTGCGAGCTAATTTCAATTATCGTGTCTCATTGAAAATGGATCACTTTCGAGCTATGATTTTTACGATTTCTAGTGTGGCCTGAAACCGGACGAACCGTACGATAGACTTCAAATGGCATTCGGGATGAAGGCCCTTCTAAGGCAACCGTGTATCGTTGGTACAACGAATCCTAGCGCGGTCGACGAACTTTGGGGGATGAAGAAAGAAGTGCTCGCCCTTTGACGGCTGTTACGGAAGAAAATTTTGGGGGGGGAAGATTTTGATCGCGAGTTTTTTCATATTGACTGGCTACTTGGTGTCAATTCCTTTACGGAACCAAAAAAGCATCAACGCCGAATTACTATTCTACTAATACTACTACTACCGAATACTACCAAATGCTTGGCAGAAGTTTTCTCTGTTGTAAGCCACAAGCGACCAAAAACAGGGCTCCGCGGGCTACTGCTCCACCACGACAACGCGCCCGCCTATACCGCGCTCTAAACGAAGGACTTCCTGGACAGCACGCCGGTCAAACTCCTGCGTCACCCTCCTTGTAGCCCTGATCTAGCACCGTGTGACTTCTTTTTATTTCCGAAAATAAAAAATCAGCTCATAAGGATGTCGCCGGAAGATGCGCTGTCAGCGTTCGAGCAAGTTGTAAACGAGGTGTCTGCGGCGGACTGGAAAAAGCGTTTTGAAAACTGGTTCAGACGCATGAAACTTTGTATAGAGGCTGTTGGAGAGTATTTTGAAAAGATTTAATAAAAAATATTTACCTATAGAACTTTTTTTTAATTTCGCAAAACTTTCTCAGTGTCCCAAGTATATTAAATAAGTATGAATCAGACAACAACTATGATTAATTGAATTCACTATTCGCAATAGTTGCCTCGAATAGCTGCTCGCAGTGGGCCGTGTCCCCAAAGAACACCCAGAACGCTCACTCGCCATAATGCAGTAAGAGCGCGTCGCTGGAATGTTGATCTTCGCGGGTCCACGTGAAACTGCGCCAGTTTCAGCAAATTGTAATGAGTAATCATTCTTGTCTCCTCTTTGGTGTCTACTACGGCGATTCTCACCGGGAAGGAGGAAGCGAGTGGCGTGAAGGCGTCTGCCCTCTGGCGGGAGGCCAAGGCGGACGATATTGGACACTTGACACTGGTTTATAATTATAGTAGGTAAAACATGATCATGATATGTCAAATAATTACTTATTTTAATTTTAAGGTGTTACACGAAACCAAAGCTTATATAGGCAACCTTCAATTTTACTTTTATAAATTTCGCTTATACATATTTCAACTTTACTATAGTCTATTTCAATATGAAGGTATGGCTGACACATCCATAAAATGTAATCTTAATAATAATTTTATATTTAGAATCACCGTCGTATTTGAAATAGACTACATAATATATGAAAACTGGAAAAACCGTGTCAGCACAATGTTCGTTGCTTAGGTTGCATTTAATGTAGGCTTGAGTTGTCTTTACTTCAATTGAAAGATTTATTCAATATAAACAATTTATAATTCGTTATCTAAGTATGGTTATTTGTACAATTTTTGGTGAACCAGAGTGCAGAGTATTTGACATATAGTGATGTGCAGGCCTCATAGTGTTGCGACATTGATTCGATAAATCGATAACAGGTAATATCTATAAACACCATCTCGGGATAACCGAATGACCCAATTAAAGACCACCGGTCGTGCATAATTAGATACAGTTTTACGGTCTCATTCATATCAAGTTAGTTTGTAGGTTTTTTTAAGAACCGTAAAGGAGCCTTAAACTTTCTCTAACTCAATATGATTCGGATGCTCTTCTCCCTATTATTCTCCTCCTCCTTTCTCAGATAGTAGGGCATTTGCCCGTCAGGATGACTACCACCCCTGGTCTAGAGTATGCCGCCATAAGAACCTTGAAATGTGTTCCGCCATTAGCGGCCAGGTCCCAGCCCCATCTACGAGTCCGGCAGCACATTGGTTGTTTATAGGTGACGGTAACCACTTTCCGTCACAGTTGGGCCGTCAGCCTGTCCGCTGTACTCCAGCAATAAAAAAAATAAAAATAATATATTGCAGCACCCTGATTTTAGATATTATACCTCTATCACCTCATAACTTAATAACCGCATTGTTGTGGCCGTTTTGTAAGAACGGTTTCCGTCGACCCGTCAACCGCAACTGCAACATAATATACGAACAATCCCGATAATAATGGCGATTTTAATGCGATTACATCTGTGGGTGCGGCGGCGGACTCGGTTTCATTCTTAGCTGCTCCCCACCTTACATCCAAATGATGGCTTGACGACAGCTCGGTGCTTCTGTCACCCACATCTTACACCAACTAAGTATACAGGTTTAAGGTTTAATGGCATACTACCCGTGCCAGCTACTTCGTTCATGCAAGATTCATACATGTCGTTCTTCCATCCGTCTTTTGAATGAGATATTTTTTATTACTCGAATACAGCGGACAGGTCGACGGTCCACCTGATGGAAAGCGGTTACCGTCGCCTATGGACATTTGCACCACCGAAGGCGTCACCACCGTGCTGCCGGCATCAAGGAAATTTAATCACATTAAAAAAAATCTCCATATGGTATTGCTCCGGGAAAATGTCTGCTCATTGTAAAGCTTTACTGTGCGCAAGAGGAACGTTCTAGAGAACCGTTGCGTACAAGAGGTCAAAAATGGCTTAAGAAAGTCAAAGTTCGGCACCAATAGTGCCAACCACGTCGAGACCGAGGAGCCAACGTAGCGCCATATTGTTTTCTGTGCAGGATTTGGCACATTCTTTATTTCGTTTCATGTCTTACAACAAAATGCAGTCATGTCCATAATACAAAGTAGAAACAGCAACACCGTTGTGGTCTCGTGACCCTGCCACCTATCCTACACACCACCAGGTCACTTTGGAAACCGGACCCTTCAGCCAAGTGGAATATTTTCACAATAAAACTACGTTTCAACGGTTTTTGGCGCGGTCGATCGGAATAATAAAAATCAAATAAATTACCACGCTTAAAACCGTTAAAACGTAAATTTATTATGATATTAGTTATTAGCTTTAAGTAAACATGTATTCTTCGTTCACTGCGTAACCCGATTAGGATTTAATTCAATCGTCACTCAATTACTGTAAAACAACAGACCCCCTTGAGCCGGAGCGGAGGGGAGCAGCTCCGCCTCCTTAAGCCGACTCCACACTGCACTGTTTACACTCCTGTCTTGCCATCCCGTTCATAACAGAGGCGTTATTTGCGTAAAGCTACCTACACATCGCTTCGCTTGTTTACAAATATCCTTGAGATGGCCACATTAAGCATTACATGTTAAATTCACGACGCAACAGTCACAACCTTCTGCATATAAACACAGCACTCTGTAAATGTATTTTCAACCGACTTAAAAAAAGGAGGAGGTTCTCATTTCGTCGGTATGTTTTTTTTTTTGTATGTTCGTTACTCGATTTCTCTCTCAATTGTGGACCGATTTTCAACATTTTCTTTTAATCGAAAGGTTATACGCCCGAATTGGTCCCATTGTCACCATGTCAGTATCTGATGAGTGGATCCCAAGGAATTAGACAAACACGATATCTCCGTCAATTGTAAACCGATTTTCAAATTGTTTTCTTTACTCATAAGTCACTCACTCCCGAGGTAATCCCATGGTCACCAAGTCAGAATCTGATGAGTGGATTGGATACCAAGCGTATCGAGCATAAGCCTTATTAAAGAACGCCGTGCGCCTAAATTCTTGGAAAAAAACTTGTATACGCGTGTAGGTATTACATCTACATCTACAGACGCTTAATTTTTTATATGCCTGTTACGCGATTTCTCTGTCAATTGTGGTTCAATTTTGATTTTCTTTTCTTTATTCGTAAACATTTATATTTACGAGGCGGTACCATGGTCATCAAGTCAGGATCTGATGAGTGGATCCCAGAGAAATCGAGAGCAACCTTTGTTGAAGAGCATATACACCGAAGAGTGAGATGGCAAATTTGTGTACGTGTGCGAGTTGTACAATTTTTACTGGTGCTTAATATATTATTTATTAAAGTATACAATTTCCTGCGGCCGGGAGGCCTGTCTTAGGAGACTACAAAACAACCCACAGTCAGGCAGTAGGGTATTTGCCCGTCTGGATGACTACCCCCTGGTCTAGAGTATGTCGCCATAACAACCTTGAGTTTTGTTCCATTAGTGGCCAGGTACCAGCCTGACTTTAGAGAGCGGCAGCACATTGGTAGCACCTTTGGTGTTACATATGTCCATAGGCGATGGTAACCGCTTTCCATCAGGTTGACCGTCTGCCTGTGTGCTGAACTCATGCAATATAATGGATGGTGAATTAATTTTTTGTTGCTACTACTTCTTCTCAGTGACCAGCTCACCTTTTCACGCAGACAAACTATCCCGCAAAGCGCGTACGATTGCAACGCAATTAAATCTGGTATCTTGTAGCTATTTTGGAATTGTACCATTTTTAACGACACCGAGCAATATATAATTATCGTGTTAAAGACAAAATACCTTATTTCACGCGTTAGACCACAATTAATTGTTATGCCGCGGTGTGCAGGCGCCCTAAGCGGCCTCCCTCCCGTCCCCGCACCCCGCGCTCCCCGCCTCGTCCACCGACCAACGTCCCGATATATTACCAAATTAACTTTCGTTTTTTTTTTTTTATTGGACTTGACTTTATGTTGTTGGTCCGAAGACCTCACAACTTTACCGGGGTTTTCGGGGCGAGTGCCTTTGCGAAGCGAAGGCGCTCGAGCCCGGGAGGCAACTTGCTCGAGGGGCTCCTAGGGAGTTTCACCTCGGCTGGACTGTTGCCATGAGAGGGGATGAATCTAATGATGCCCAGCATAGGGCGACACAATGCACTAATTGAGAGCGGGCGACGGGTAATATAAAGCCCGAGAGGAAGGATCCCGGCGGACCGGGATCGGCGGTTCGCGGTGGCCTATACTATCTTACTGCCGTTTCGCAACGTGTTATGGCTGGGAGAGAAGAAACGGCGAAAGAAACTTCCCAGCAACACGCCTAGTCTATCCTATGGGGGCTGTGTCTCCTGGCGTCCCTCGCGGGGACGTGGAGAGATCGTAATTGGCGGCGTCGACGCCGCCGTCTGTGTCTGTCTGTCGGTGCCTGCCAGCCTGCCGTCCTAACCGTGGGCGGGCTGATCCGAAACCAGCCGTTTTGTGATATCGTCGACCTTGTCCATGAGGATGTTACGCGGTCGTCGCACGAGAGCCTTTCGTCGAGGCTTATAATCGGACGCGGACACGACGAGGGGATTTCGATGGTGCGGCGCTAGATCGAAATACTTACGCGAGAGCGACGTAATGTAGTTTTTGATGGAGGAAGCTCCAGATCGCGGTGGATGTCGACGTTACGCATATAGAGGAGCACCGACGGCTCTGCGCATGAATTTATTCTGAACGATTTGCAGTTTCTTTAAAAGGGCAGGCTTGGCATGGCCGAATACCACACTCGCGTATGTCATGATCGGGCGGATGCATGTTTTATATAGAGTAAGCTTGTGTCTGAGGGACATTTTGCTTCGTTTATCTATCATGGGTGCTAGACGACCCATCACAAATCGCGCTCTATTCCGGACTATAGTGATATGCTCGTTGAAGCGCAAGTTCTGATCTAATTAACTTTCGTGTAAACGCTTTAAGGGATTATGTTTCAGCCCTCCGCTGTTTACGGTTTACCCTTTTTCCAAGGAAACTCAGTCGATCGACGAAACTAATTAAGGAGCGTTTAATTATTTAGACTATTATCCACACTTGTGTACAGAGGTCGGCTCTTTCCCTGGGGATCCCTTCATCTGTGATATGATGAAAGATCAGAGTCGTCCCACGGCTGAGCTCCGGCCTGCCATTTTATAACAGTCGCATTTATCCAAGGTGGATTGCCCGGTTTATTATATTATTTAAGTTATCTCAATCTTTAAGGTGTTATAATAGTTGGTAGTTCCTGGCTGATCTCCAGGATAGACTGGTGTTCTCTTCCTCAATTTAAATTTGATGGTGTGAAAATAGATTGTTATTGACAGAGAACTGTCTTGGAGGCTTCACTTGAACAATCCCAGCCGAAGAGTCTTTGCGTCGGCAGCTTCGCTTAGAAGGCTTAAAAATTTCCTCCCTACTGCTACAAAAGTTATGCTTGCTCAATCTTTGTTACTAGCCATACCTGATTATGCTGGTGCCAGTTATATCGACTTGACACAAGAACAACTGAACAAGCTTGATCGACTTCAGAATGTCGGTATTCGGTTGATATTTGGGTTACGCAAATATCAACATGGTTCCGAATATCCCGAGAAGCTTAAATGGTTTCCTATCCGCCTTCGCCGGAATGTTCACTTACTCTCTCTTTCGTACAATATCCTTTTTGATCCCCGTACCCCTCCGTATTTAAAGGGACGTTTTGATTTCCTAAACTTTCTCATTCCCGTTATTTGCGATCTAGCAATAATCTCTCCTGTCCACACTTCTTCCTTCGTTGATAACTCCTTCACAGTACAGGCTGTCCGTTTATGGATCTCACTGCCACTCTACATCAGAGAAGCTAAGTCAGTATCCTCTTTTAAAATCAAGGTTTTTAATTATTTTTGGTCCTCTCAGGCATAATGGTGCTGCTTTTCTGTATGTTTTATGATATGTTCATCTATAGTATTCTATACTAATATTACAAAGAGGAAAAATTTGATTATTTGTTTGCATTGAATAGGCTCCGAAATTACTGAACTGATTTGAAAAATTCTTTCACTGTTGACAAGCCACACTATCCCCGTGTGACATAGGCTATATTATATATTCAAAAAAATTAAGGATCCTTACTAAAACTCCAATAACGTAACCCAAGGTGTAAAACAATTACCTAAAATCGCGTGCGCTGCGAAAACTATTGTCGATAGAATAAAATAATGTACTACGACTTTGCAGAAAACATAATTATTTACAAAAAGTGTCGCGACAGCATATGTCTAACTATTATAGTTAGGCCACAATAAGTGTTCTTTTATTTTAAAATTTTATTGAAACGCCGCCGCTAGAAAAGTCTTTTTATTTGTATCTTGGTATTCATCCTTATTAAAATAAATTATTTTGGTGAACAATGAAGTGTTTTCATTCATTCATTCATTCAAGGTAGAAAGAACATCACTATGTTTTTTTTGCTCGGGCTTCACCTGGGATAATGTTAAAGCTATTGACTGTATCCAAATACGTCTTATTTTTAGCGTTAAAAATAACGCCGTTAACAAATAGCTACATTAGTGTACATACATTATCTATCGATATTAGACGTCATTGATTATTATTTATAATAATATCGCTTCATAAATGACGCGTTAACCCATCGCTGCATCTGCGTGAAACGGAACTATAACATTGTCCCAGACGAAGCAGTAAGGTTACACTGTCGGCCAACAAATATTAGTTCAGAAAACTGCTTTTACCCACTTAAGCCGGTAAGCTTCCCGGCTCGGATTCGAACCTATGACAATTTGAACATGAGTTTGAGACGTACTTAGGCTTATGTTATTTATTGGCAGTGCCATTATCCATTAACCTCATAAATAATTGATTTAGTGCCGCGCTCTTAGGACTTTCTTGTCCTCTTCCGATAATTCTTGTTCGCTACGAAAGTAAATAAGACACATTTAAATTGCAAAATATAATATTTCCAAATCCGGAATGTGAAGTCGAAAGAGATATTCGATGAATGCGAATGGCGGAGCGGGCCCCGAAGCTCTCGCTTCCGAAGCTACGATTATTACATTTCTTTTTAAAAGTTGTTTAACCTTTGTACAGTTGCGGCGTAAGATTTACATCTGTTTTGTATGTGTGAGTCGCTTTCAAAAAATAAATGTTTTCCTCTGTTGACGGTTTTAACACGGCATTTTATTTGATTTTTATTTCGACGTTTCGACAACTTTTCAGTAGCCGTGATCATGCAAGACGTGGAGCGCACCTCGCAACAGGGCACCCCACATCCCTGGACGTGTCTCGGCGGGGAGGTCCTCCGACTTCAACCCGGTTCCATCGCGCCCTTGGGAGCCTCTCGGCTTCTGCACCGTAACGTCCTCGCAGAAGGAGGCGACCGCAAATTACGACTACTTAACATCACTTCACCCAAAATAGTTAAGAGTTGCAATACTCATAATTTAGAATCCCACGGCTAATAGTACTGCTACAGTCGTATGCGGAGTGACGGCTAAGCCACGGAGATTCCAGTTATCGTTTGCAATGATCCGTAACTGGATAAAGGCGAAGGTAATGCGGCGCGCGCGCGCACGCCGGGCACGCGCCCGAAGCACGCTCGCGCCCGACTTCGTAACTCCGACACGCGACACAGATAACTGCTCCGTACGAATTTTGATCAAATATTATCATTGACTTGGAGCGAACATACTCATCATATTGTTACATTATGTTGTTTTATTTATACCAATACAAATCAATGAATGAATTCTTTTTTTTTCACCATTAACTTAACCCTAAACAATGAATATGGAGACAATTGTGTTAGAACAGTGGGTGGCCTTATCGCTCATAGCGATCTCTTCCAGTAGTAGTCTTCCACCAAAATGATTAGCTAGTGACTTGTCGACGTTGAATCTGAAGTGCCTGTTGGAAGGCTGGTTCGTTGGTCAATCTGCTGGGCCTCGTGGTGCGGATTCAACGATAACCTGGATTTGGTAGCACGTCGTGATGACCGTGCAGTCTGCATCAGCCGACGTTATATTACCAACAAGTATAACAAATGCATAATCAAAAAATTGTTGTCTATCAGTTGGTATGAAAATTTCTGTCAAGTTTAGCTCTAAAATTCATTATTTGTTTTCATCAATAAACACGTAATAAATCCACCTGCATATCAGAAACAAAGCGCATTTATTAACTGCCGGCATTTAAACTAATTGTGGCTCTTTTATGACCGTCTTCTTATGTTTACTGTGTTTAAAATTTGTAATTAGAAAACAACCCATTGTTTTTGTACTGTTTTATGGCAGTTTGCGGCCGAGTCATTAGCCAGGTGTGGCGGATTAAGCCGACTTAGATACGGGGGCATTGCATTTGTACAGTATAAAGCGATAACCTGATGGAGGGGGAGACAGTCGAGCGAGAACCACGAGCGAAGCAAGACGTGTGTACTACAATCGAGAATCTAATAAGTGACGGGCTTTGCGCGTTTTATTGAGTTACGACCTTCTGCATTACGTTTGGATTTGTTGTGTTCGGTTATATTTGTACCTGTGTTATCCGTGTTTGTATAGTTCTAATAAACTCTATAATAATTCCAACAGCATTTTAATTCGAGTCCCGTAACTCGTAACAATAAAACATTACCGTTAAACAAACGTTCGGTATAAGTCAATCATAAATTCACAAGTCGAAAACGCTTCGGATAAAGGCTTTGACTGTAAAGAAATGCCATTTTTCATGGCGGCATAACTTTCGCAATGGGATGGGAATCCATTCTTTCTAAATGTGTATAAAACATTTCTCAAACAAAAGTTCTTAGTCTTCAAATAAAGGATAAATTTAACATTTGAATCCTTCAACACTTTACGTACCACGTTTTGTTAGTCAAAACGAAGTACGTACATTGTTTTATACTTGCAAACATACCAGTACCTAAATCAAAAGCCTTTTGTTTAGATTTTTAATTAGATTACGATGTACGTAAACCAGGGAGTCTGAGTTGTTTATTTCACGATCTTATACTTTCGAGTACGTACGTACGTACGATCCTACGACAATATGTAAGTAGATGAAAAGATGTAAAGTATATCGAAACAATTTGAATCAATAGAGGTCTCCGATCCCCCCGATCGCCCCCAACGCCAAAAGGAAACTTTTCATACCCAATTTCGAGACAACTTTTTCTCGTTACCGAAGTGTAGCGAATGTACTGGGGCCACAGAAGCAGCGGAGTTTCTTTAAAACGTGGAACATGTTTAAGAATGTGTGAAACGTAAGAAAAAGTAAATCTTTAATTCCTTCGAACTTTAAATTTAGTCTTTCAGTTTTTATCCAAGTGCTGCTGACATTTAGATCTCATAACGTGAGTACGGTCATTGTTAAAAATGAAGCAACAACAAAATCAGTAGTTTTAGTATGAATTTTCATTTATTTCTATCCGCCCAGTCAAATTATCTACTTCCCACCTTGGAAGATGAAAGTGAAAGTATTCTTTTTCCATGCTTGGCACGTAAATATTAAAGAGAAAACAAAACGCCAGAAGAGCCGCCGTCGCCTTTGTAAATCCAATTCATTCTTGGTACTGTTTGACGAGATCATTCTCTAGCGCCATTTATACATAATTGGTCGGACTATGTGGACACTAGCTTATTTGCACATAGTCTGGCATCCGTAAATGCGAAGTTAGTCAAATTTTACTTCGACAATATTTCCATTTCCTGTTCGACAATTATAGACACACGTATTCTTTAATCCTACTTATTAAGCTTATATCAATTAATCGTTGTTATTTTGTCTGTCATCTGTGGAGGCTTATCAATAGCTTATCTTTACACACTTTCGTATCTAGTTTTAATGACTACAGTTGTTAGCTCCCAAAATAAAAAAAATATAACAATTATTTATAGTTTCAGTTTGTACGTTTATTTTTATATTATATTAACAACAAAGGATTTATCTCTATCCTCAATACCACAGCGCTGCGTGGATTGATATAGTACATACGATTTATTTGCAATTTACAACGATTTTGTTTTTTAAAACTTATATATGCTTATAAACATTATCTCAATTAAAATTCTAAACTTTGATTATTTATTGAACATAGATTAATTTAAAATTCTTGAAGCGCTGAATCAGACACATTTTATTCTGTCGCGATGTTAGGGGCCCCACGCAGGCCCCGCTCACGATTCGCGTGATCCTGTTCGCAGATTTACATTTTTATAAGTCGTGCTGCCAAATAAATACAAGTTCCTAGACAACTTTGGAGTCTGCCTCCAATTTATCATTTCAATTTCAAAGCTTCTCCCATTCAAATGTTACAATATTTTATTAAAGAGGTGTTTGAAAGAGATGGTCAATGCGAATGCAGTACTTCTTGTTTCGTTTCATACAATGACAGCAATTCCCTTTCTCGAACTCATTTTTAGCCTTCCATAGACGTTTTCGCAAAAAAAATACAATGGTGTTAAGTTTTCTATTGAAACCAATAGGTATCAGTAGATATTCTATTTTAAAGTCATAAAAAGAGTATCAAACTATGCCTATCCTTTCTAACTTTTGAACTATGGAGTGGAATTTCATCGTGTGTCACGCACTTGGCCGATTTCTTGATATTATTAAAACTATACGTATACTCCGAATGATAATTTGTATTGGAACTAATCAGGCAGAAAATGAAGAAGCGAATATTGTGTAATGAAAATATCGGAGATAAACGAGTTTGTGTTGCCAGCATTTGACATTCTCTGTTTAAATAGAGACGGCAGCTGAAGAGAGGGGGGGGGGGGAGGGGGTGCTCCGAGAACACTCCAATTTTACGAGCAAACGGATTTCTCATTTTGTGCCTTAATTCGCAACAATTCCAACAGACATAAAATGTATAAAAGGTGAGTTTATCGAGCACTTGTTCTGATTCACTGGCGACTAGTATATTCGGAGCTGAGCTCGATTCTCGCGTTAGGCCGATGCCGACGCGGCGAGGCTGCGCTAAGGCTGCGGCCACACTCCACTTCAATAATACAAGCAAACAATTATAAGGCTCATGTCAATTTGTGATAAATGAAGGTATGAGTTCAAACTACATTTTGTTGAAAGTATTCTTTACTATCTACAATATTTACAAGTTTGGAGATTAATGTGCGTGTGTGTGTGTACTTGCCTATTGACTTGAATAAGGAGGTATATATTACAGGTGTGCCAGATATCTTCTCGGCAAGTGTGCTCCATCCTGGACTGCATTTCCACCGGACGTCAGGTGCAATGTCGATCTATCGCGACCCTGTACAATATAAAAAGTTAATTATTAACATCTATGTATGTATTGGCCATTGCAAAAAAATACAAAAATGGAAAGTCGTTTACAAATATAGCAGCTATCGCAATCCTCTTTGCAGTTCCATGTTGCTCTGCCAAGTCCATTGCCAGACTTGGGCCTCTCCTCTTTTGGAGGAGCAACCGTCAGTATACCCGCCACGCTCTTCCACAGCGGATTGACGGGTTTACACTTCATCACGATTTTTCTACAGCTGTTAATAAGTCGTCATTTTAACAATATGCAAATAGCTCAAAAAATTAGAAGCTACCTCATTTGAAACGTGAGTTCGAGAGGCAGTGAGCCAACTACTAAGCTACCGCGAGGTTTTCAGCTTAACAACACCTGGGTGAGTAATAAAAGTGCAACTCCGCTAACAAAATGGGCCATTAATGGTGGTTAGTGCACTCACGCTCAGCTGTCGCGAGGGGGCGCAGTTGCGCCCCGTTTGCGCCCTAATTGTTGCGTTAATGGCGCGGACCTCGTTATAGCGCCACTTCTGAATATTTATGAGCGCAATGCTCACATTTTATGACCGTCTTCGCGCCACTTAACACCTTCTCATAACAAACAAGATGCTGATATGCTTTATTAAGTTAACAAGGCATAATAACCTCACATTCATTACCTGTGCTGTTACATTTTACAATAGTAAAAAGGTTATTACTAACTAGTGGAGCTTGCCAACAATGTCAGGGGCCCTCCAGCATCTAGGGAGCGGAGGAGGCAATGCCCCCTCTGTTGACGAAGTGAGTTTATCCTGCTTCCCGGGGCACTCTCAAGCACTGATGCGCTGGGATCAGCGTGGGCGTCACTACGTTCTAAGTCTCACGCTCTTCCTGCCATAAGCGCGGGGCACATGGGAGAATGGTGGTTTTAGTGGGGTATTGAGTAGTCGAGTCTCCACACAAGCCGGCGATTGACTCCGGTGCCCATTCGTGGTCTCACTCTCGTCTCCTATTCAATGCTATTACATAATATTAGTATACTTATAGATATGACAAACAAACAAATCTTATAATAAATCTATAGGGTTGGGGTTTGTATAATTTTCAAAATGAGCTAAATAATTCTGGGGTCTAATTCGGACCAGCAGAAGCTGCAATTACAACTTTTTGAATTTTCATCTCTGTCTGTCAGAGCATCATGTGAAAACTACTGAACAGATTTAAATGAAACTCGAAAAAGAACTAGCCTATATCCCGAGTCAAGACTTAGAATAATTTTTATCCCGATAAACGACGTCTTTCTGTGGGATAGACGATAAGATAACGCTGTGCTAGTGTGTGTTTTTAGTACCGTCGCAAGTCGTTAACATTTGCAACGCGAGCGAAGTTTCTCTAGCACACTAGTGTCCATATAAAATTATACTTTTTTTAAATGACTTTCAAAAGGAGGAGTATTACGCTGTCAATTTTGGACCAATTTTCAAAAAAACTGTATTTGTAGGAGTATACTCCTGAATTGGTATCATTGTTACCAGTCAGGACCTAATGAATGGATCCCAGGGAAAATGAGAGCTCGTACAACTTGTTTCGTATACATAACCTTTACTAAAGCTATCCAAGGTTTTGCGTAACTGAAAAGTAAAAAATAAAAACATATTTTAATAATAATCTAAATCTTACTTAAAACCGGACTTAAACAAAATAATATTTTCGACATCTTGAAGCCGCTGCCAAATAAAATATGAAAAAACAACAACAAACTTGCAATAAGTTATTTTTGTGTTTTACTTCGGAGTCACTTCAAGTTGCCGTAGAAAAATTTATTCTTGTGCTTTTTGTTTATTTAGATTTTTATTAAAATCTTTTTACATTTATAAGTTTTCATTGCTTATATGCATCAAGTAGCACCTACATTACGGTATGTATTAACGAGAGTATTTGATCAGGTTTTAAAAGAATTTTGCATTCCGCACATGCTGGAGGATTCTTCTTCATAGTTCAACGCTATGAGACACAAATTTTACAATTTCAAAAGCTATCATTTTCCTGCCTAAAATTAAAATAATCATTAAAAACTTTATCATTTTTCGGTCATTTTTTCTACTCTCAATTACATTATGATGTATGTTTCAGTCGTTTTGGTTTTACTACATGTAGTTGTATTGATTATACTTACCTGTCCAATTTCATCCAAATAGATACAGTAGTTTCATAGTAAATGATGGAGCAGCGCGACAATTTTTATCATCAAATTTTGCTTTAAACTAATCGTAGTTCTAAACTATAGCGTTACGTTTTCCATCTGAAACGAGGATTAGAATTTTGTTGCGCGAATGTTGTCTGTATATTTGTAATGGCGCTACAATAAAGTGCAATCGGGTTGCAGCCGGAGGGGACCACGTGGGAAATCGGGGCGCGGCGTGTGCTTGCTGCAATTTGCATCTCTGCCCCACTCCACCCTCCCCTAAACAAACACACAGAATAAACACTCGTTTTGTTTATTCGTTTCTCCAGTATTGCCAAGCGATAAAAACGTAAAGATAGAAATGGGTTACGAGGAAATAACTTGTAACATTTCTTCGAGATGATGGACTTAAACTTGTAATCAACAATAGCACCATTAGTAATAACTTTGAAATTGCACAAACATTTAATGAATACCTTATGGATATACCAATCTTAACAACTAGCTCTTTGTCATCATCACCACTGGAGCTGAGCTGATAATGACACAGTGTGTTGATGAATGTAATATTTCATTCAAATTTAATCATATGGATACAAGTGATATTGTAAAAACGTTTAAATCATTAAACATCAAAAACACAGCTGATTTTTGGGGTATATCTTTAAAAGTGTTAAATGACATAATAGACACTATTGCGCTATCACTAGTAGAAATATTTAATCGATGTGTAGATAAAGGAGTATTTCCTGACTTAATGAAAGTTAGCAAAGTCAACCCTATATTTAAAACTGGAAACAAAAACGACCCCTCCAAGTTTAGGCCAATTTCTATTTTACCAACCATAAACAAGGTCTTTGAAAAAATAATTTTAAATAAACTGCTCTCACATTTTAACATTAACAAATTATTTCATGCTAAACAGTTCGGGTTCACCAAAGGTCGACCCACTACCGATGCAGGTGTTGAGCTCCTAAAACACATTTATGATGCATGAGAACGGTCACAGAATGCCATTGGTGTATTCTGTGACCTGTCCAAAGCATTCGATTGCGTTGAACACGTGACCCTCCTAAAAAAGCTCAATTATTACGGTATTCATGGCGATTCTTTCAACTTATTATCGTCTTACTTAAATAACAGATCCCAAAGCGTTGAAATTAACAATGTCAAATCTCGTGAGACTGGCATATCTATGGGTGTGCCCCAGGGCTCTATTCTAGGTCCCTTTTTGTTTTTGATATATATTAATGATATGTGTGAGGTAGTGTTGTTTGCTGATGACACATCACTTATATTTAAAGTTGACAGAAATAAACAGAACTTTGACGACGTAAACATCGCCTTATCCCAAATATCTAAGTGGTTTACTGTAAACAACTTATTACTCAATCCGAACAAAACTAAATGTATTAAGTTTTTTATGCCCAATGTAAAAGAATAAGATATTAATATCCCTCTTAACGACACTAGACTTAATCTAGGAGATTCAACTGTGTTCTTAGGCATTAACCTAGATCAGAAGCTCCACGGCGGCGCTTATATATCTAGTCTCTCAGAAAAACTTAATTCTTCTACATATGCGGTCAGAAGAGTTAGGCAGTTCAGTGATAAAGAGACTGCTATACTAATTTATTTTAGTTATTTTCATAGTGTCATGTCCTATGATATTTTACTTTGGGGTAACGCTGTTGATTTAGAGACCATATTTGTTTTACAAAAAAGAGCCGTAAGGTCAATTTACAACCTCGGCCCTCGGGAGTCTCTTAGAGAATGCTTTAAGGAAATCGGTATTATGACAGTCGCCTGCCAATATATCTTTAATAATATTATTTATATTTGTAATAATTTGAGTGCCTACAAGCAGTATAAGGATGTTCACAATTTCAACACCAGGCATTGTAATAGACTGATGTTGCCATCTTTTAGATTACAAAAAGTACTGTCCTCTTTCTTGGGGGTTGGTATACGCTTCTTCAATGAGACTCCGAGTGAAATGTTACATCTGCCTTTCAACAAATTTAAAACCTATTGAAGAATATTTAAATGGCAAACTTCATTTACATAGCAGCTCGCTCCAGCCTCTTATAATATCTTTCGTATAACGTTATCTTGCCAAGCTTGTAAGGGATTTATGGATATATATTGCAGCATAACATTTTAGTACGTCATGTCATTATTATAACTTTAATGATAATTTTCTTTCCTTTTATTGTGTCTGGGTCTTATTGAGTATGCACTGTTTGCTACAACTCCATTAATTCTTCAAAAAGTAATTCTGTAACATACTTCTGTATAAATCTTATTAAAAAAAGACAACTTGAGATATAAATAGAATAAGAAACCTAAAGAAAAACAATATTTAGCTAGACGTGTTGCTGGGGAGTTTCTTGCCGCTTCTTCTCCTTAACAGCAATAACACGTTGCGAAGCGGTGTACATAGAATAGGAAGAAAAATTAAATTTTGACTTATATATGTGACCTTCAAAAAGCGTTCTGTAGTGGAACTTATTTTGAATAAAAACTGAATTTGAATTTCTCAAATTCAGGTTCAAAAGTTTTATTCAAAATAAGTTACACTACAGAACACTTTTTGAAGATCATATATGTAAGTTAAAATTTACTTCCTAATCTACAAATATAGTACACCGCAAGCGGCAAGAAACTCCCCAGCAACACGTCTAGCTAAAAATAGTTTTTTTGTATATTTCTTATTCTATTTACATCTCAAGCTAATTTTTTTATAAGTTTTAGACAGAAGTATGCTATAATTACAACAGTGCTTGAACAACGCATACTCAGGAAGACAAAGAGATAATAAAAGGAAAGAAAATATTATTAGCGTTATAATAGTGCTGAGACCTACTAAATGTTTATTCTGACATGTTTGGCAGATACTTGTTACTTATCGTCGGCGTCAGTGCACAATTTTATAAGTACAACTCTTGGCGCAATTATTATCTCCTTAAAATTGTCACTTAATACTTGATAATAGTTGACGGAAAAATATTTCAACAAAAAATGTAATTAGAAGGTAGTTGCAGTGACGCCGACGTCGTGGAACTACGGTACGACTCCAGAAACAATTTTTACTTAGAGATGAGTGTGTTTTATAAACGTTTGTAGGCAAATAACTAAAAATAAACTTCAATACTCCATTTGGAAGTGTCCGTTTGACGAGAAATGATTTTCTAGAATTTAATAACGCACAGTTTGTCGTTAGAAATAGTTCATTTTCAAGCAACATCATATGTTGGGTCCTCCAATTTATACTGATGTGGGTAGTTTCGTAAGTGCCGCTGGCTTTCGGTTCCGAAGCCAGTCTCCGACGCACGCGAGCTCAGTCCGGACGTGCCGCTTCCTCCGTGCTAACACCAAGTGAAAGTTTCACATCCCATTCTTAATCTAGTACTCCTGATACTCTATATTGTCCTGTGTGTGAATTGTACACACACACTTTTTATTTTAATTATGGACCGTGTTTGCAGCAACATATTATACATAACAAGGTGACTTATTTATTAATAGGTTGGGGAAAAGTCTTTTCGCATATAGAATGTATGAACTTGTAATAAGATCTTGTAATGTGATTTTCATTTGTTTTTCTTATTGTTAAAATGAGTGAATCTTAAAATTTTAAAATTTTACTACAAAAAAGGTAAAAATGCAACACAAGCCGCGAAAAAAAAATTGTGATGTTTATGGACCTAATGCAGTATCTGCGAGAGTAGCGCAAATTTGGTTTGAGCGTTGTCAATCCGGAAATTTTGATATCAAAGATGCACGTCGCTCTGGTCGCCCTGTTACGGACAAAATTGATGCCATTTTTTAAAAAGTGGAGCAAGATCGGCATATTAGTAGTTACGATGTAGCTGGAGAACTGGAAATTGACCACAAAACGGTTTTGGCGCATTTGAAAAAAGCTGGGTACACAAAAAAACTCGGTATTTGGGTGCCTCATGAGCTCACTGAAAGAAACCTAATGAACCGTGTACTCATTTGTGATTTTTTATTCGACGTAATGAAACCGAACCATTTTTGAAGAAGCTGATAACTGGTGGTGAAAAGTGGATCACGTACGACAAGAACGTGCGAAAAAGATCGTGGTCAAAGGCCGGTCAGGCTTCACAGACTGTGGCGAAACCCGGGTTAACTCGCAACAAGGTGATGCTGTGTGAATGGTGGGATTGGAAGGGCATTATTTATTATGAGCTGTTACCGCCAGGCAGGACCATGGATCCTGAACTGTACTGCGAACAACTGATGAGATTAAAGCAAAAAGTTGAGAAAAGCGGCCGGAATTAATCAATAGAAGGGGTGTGGTTTTCACCATGATAACGCTAGACCTCACACATATTTGGCCACTCAGCAATAATTACGAGAGTTTGGCTGGGAGGTGTTAATGCATTCGCCGTATAGTCCTGACCTTGCACCTTCAGATTTTCACCTGTTTCGGTCTCTGCAGAATTCCTTAGGCAGTGTCAGGTTAACATCACGAGAGGACTCCCAAAACCACTTGTCGCAGTTTTTTGATCAGAAGCCCCAAAATTTTTATAGCAATTGGATCACGTCCCTACCTACAAGATGGCAAAAAGTTATCCAACAAAATGGCACCTACATACTTTAGTCAAATGTAAATAAACTTTATGAAAAAACCTTTTGAATTTTTATATAAAATGCGAAGAAACTTTTTCCCCGACCTGATATTATAGTTCACATGATTTTTTTTCTAACTTCGAATGTTGCTTCGCTTTTACTCGATCCGATATAATTAAGTGTATTATGATTAGCTTTGCAATAATTGCTAAAAAGAAAGAAATAGTATAAAAGATTGGGCCTCGAAGTTCCTCTTCTAGAATATTACTATAACAATCACTTTAATTACTTTTTAAACAACACGAGTAATAAGCTCTTTGACTCATTACAATAACTTACACGTTTCGAATTAATTCAGTTTTAATGCGTCGTCGGGTGATCATAACAAAATTCGATGATGATGCAAATATTGAAACTAGTTGATACTGTGAGGGTTCACTGTGTTAACTTAAACTCGTAACTTAACCAAATTGTAATAACACGATGTGGCACGCTTCGCTAAAATCGTTGCATAATCAGCTTAAGTCCGAAAGCAAGTTGGCCAAGTTGGCTTCAAGTCGGGCACGTCGACGCCACCCTTGCGATAATTCGGTTTGTGCGTTGTTTAGTCCGGGATTAAGCTGTCGGAGTTCGATTCTCGGCCGCGTAATTGATTTATGTCTGCACTCCGATGGCTCACCCTCATTACGACTTGTAGCTTTCAGCGCCAAATTGATGTTACAATACATTCGGTTTGTCGGTTCGTGTATACAACACGAAATCAACCTTATTTCAACGCTTTCGTCTCTCGTGAGATAAATTAAAAGAAACGCCGTTACTGAAGGTCAGGGTCCCCCCATCTGAGGTTAAAAGACACCTAGAGCCTCTAACACTCCGTCTTCCAAAATAGCTACTGAAGGTTAACACGGGAAGTTCTGAGGTGGGTCCTCAGAGCGAAAGATTGATAGCAGCATGTATGAGAACGCTAGTACACAAGTCCGCTCTGCAGTAGGAAACACGATCAAGGTCTCTGTGAAGGTGCGTTTGCACCAGGGATCGGCCTCAAGTCCTCACCTGTTTCTGCTGGTCCTGGATGCGCTCACCGCAGAGGTACAGGACGAGGCCCCCTGGTGCATGCTCTTCGCAGATGATATTGTTTGGTGGATGAAGACGGGGATGCACTTCAAATCAAACTGGATAAGTGTGTGCTGTTACAAGAATGACTAAGGTGAGAAAAGAGTACATGAGGCGGCCTTTGAACGTTGCACCCGTGACTGAAAAATTGAGAGGAAGAAGATGAAGTTGGTATGGGCCTGTAAAACCAGGTGGGGTGAAAGTGACATGTGAAAAATATTGTTAAAGTGCAAGTTTCATGGTACAAAAGTGAAGGTAGACCAAAAAAAGATGGATGGATGATATGATGGTAACTTGTGGTGTTACAGAGAACGTATGTCAGAATGGAGGAGTATGGAAGAAAAAGATATATTGTGCCGATCCCAAATAATTAGGAGAAGGTCAAACAAAAGAGAGAAACACACATTATATATCTCCAAATTAAGCACGTTACGTTTGTATTATAGCTACAACGGACTACTCTGGGGCCGATCCCAGACACCCAGACCATAGCAAATAACAGAGTAAATTCGTTTTCGAAATGTAGCATAGCAGGAATGGAACCCGGAGCCTCTGCGCTGCAGTGACGTAGCCCGGCAACGGCTTAGTCCGCTCAACCAAAGAACATGTCAAATTTAAAACAATCTCAAGAAGACAAATCAAAGTCAGTACAGCAGTATTCTTAAGCCCTGATTTACACCTGTAACACTTTGATGTCGTAAGCTTAGAAGAAACGTCGGATTCAACTGGGAAAGGACGAGTACGGTATCGACAATTGTAGTGCGTATGTTTCTGGGCTAAACTTAGCAAATTGGGGAAACGGTCCAGGATTTCGTTATGCGGAATTCAATACCTGGCTTATATAAATACTTATGTAGATATGTAAACCTCTAGACGGCGTCACTTGGTGCAAAACCAACCCAAACCTTACCCAAATGTTAACTGTAAGAATACTTTATAGAAGAATAATGACAATAAATGCCGTGCGGTAACACATTCGCGTGCGGCCGCAGCGCCATCTTGGCTTCGGCCCGTTTGCTTTATAATTTATGGCTTATTTTAATTAACAGCGTGCCGGAGCACCCCCTCCCTCCGCCGCGGCGAACCCCCTCCGTTGAGCAAATTATTCTAAAAGATATATTATCTTAGCTTTTCAACGCTTTAAATATACGTTATTACAGTAATTTATTTGTTCATGTATTGTCTACAGAGATATAATTGCCTCTAATATTAGATTTCGTTGAAATGCTTTTCTTTAGGTCGTCGGCTAAACATAGTCCACTGCTGGACGTAGGCCTCTCCAGTTGGTGCAACATTGGCCCACTGTTCATCCAGAAGTTACCCATACGCTGCTCATCGGTTCACCTGACTAGACGCTTTATAAGTAATCATGTACTTGTACTTTAGTTTCAATTGTTTATAAATTGTTAACTTAAAATAATTAACGAGATATTTTCCAAAGCTGTTACTATTTACTCCTACCCACACGAAGTACTCACATATAACTCTCACTAATAGTAGAATTGTACAGAATTACATCGATATTGGGGAGATAAAGCGAATGAGTTGGCTTTAGAATGAGAGGTAATAATCTTTCACTCGATCTGAACTCCTGCAGAGATGGCGCTTGTTGTCATTATATTAATACGTGAAGCAAGAATTTTGTACCCCTTTTTACGAAAATTGCATTTTAGCAAACTTATAGTTTATACAGAGAAGGAGTGCCGAGTGCTAATTTTTTTTTAAATTACGCATTAAAAATACATTAAATCAATAAAAAAAGTATTACGCACACTACCATGTATTTGACACATACACGCATGTGTCAGCTTTGTCGACTGCTAACACAAAAATAATCTGAAATATTAGAATCAAAGTTTATTACACTAGAATGATTACAATTACAATATTAAATACAGCACAATAATACACAGAAATATTAGGACAACTCCAAGAGTTCCATCCACGCTCGTCAGGTGTCGAGCAGCAATTTGCCTCAATATATTATGCGCTCTTTGTCCAACAGAGCTTCCGCTCTGTTCAACAGACGAACGTAGAATGTTCCCTATTAGGCGAATTCACCTCTTTTTATATTGTCGAACCAATAACACAGCGTTCACCCTTTAAAGTGCAGGTAATTTAAGAAAAACATAAGTACCCTCAATTTAAAGTCACAGTATGTTCTTAGCACGGCAGTGCTTACAGTTTCAATCTATTAAATACCTTCATATTACCTAACACATGTATATTATACTCTTTTATTTATTGTTGTAGTCAAATTAACAGTGTATGCAGCCTTGGCGAAATCTGTGATTATAAAAGTATGGTCTTTGACAACAGAACGCAAACTTATGATTTAAATTAATTATGATCGAATTTCGACTACTGGGCGACCATTTGTAATTTTTGTATTAAATCAAAATACAAAAATTACAAATGGTAACGTCATAACGTCCATAACGTCATTACAAATGATAGCTACTCATTCTTGTCCTATTTATTTCTCGGTGGGGTCAAAATAACACGGAATAAATGTCGCGAAGGCAAACAAAGGGAAGGCACTGAAAGAACAACTCATAACACGTTCTTTTGTTGTATTCTATTCAACAAACAGAACAATTTGTAATATCTTTTGTTACATCGTTTTGGCTAAAAATATGTCCTAATGCATGTCTATAAATAATGCTACACATCTCGGGAATATAATTATACTCTATTTTTGATGCTACTCAAGAGAACTCATCTTAAGTCTCACCTTAATACAATTCTAGTCTACTTATTATGAGCATATACTGTACGTGTGTTTATCTGTCGGTGCGCGAAACGTACAACAAGTGCGTCGTGTGCGTTGCTCTCTACGAACCGCTACGTCGGGAGCTGCACTGCTTGTTTCAAGTTCTTGATTTATTCGCATCTTCGGAAACAGTGCAGTAGAAGTAAAAATAAGAGCTTTTATTTTAATATTTTGCGGTCACATGTGAAACGTACAAACGTACAAACGTACAGGGCAATATTCACCATAAGGTACATATGATATTATCAATAATGCGAAGAACAGAACTCAAGGAAAAATTATGATTCCCTCATTGAAGCCCACTACTTTGGTTCTACAACTTTGTGCTCATTCATCAAATCCTTAAGTTGAACAAGTGACATAGTGTCGGCGCGGTCCCTCCGAGCCGCTCCCCCCCGTACCATTACATCTATGAAAGTAATCAGTCTACGAATCGTACTCCAATGTAAATATAGGTAATAAATATCGCTGTTAAAGCTGCCTGAGAATGTATTTACCTTCACCATTAAATATACTTAATGTCCTATAGGGGTTCATGGGATTAGGCATACGCATTATAGTGCCAAAGTACGTTTCATGGGCTGAGCACAGTTGTAACCGTCATAGGGGAATAAATTGGTCCACGAGAGATGTCATAACTTGGGCTTCATCAAATCAATATTTGCCGCAACTTAATAGCAAAGGAATTTTTTATGTGTTTTATGTAGTGTATGATCAAGACAATTGTGCGGTTTGTCTGGCTTCTAATCCGCCGGTACATCTGACGGATGAAAATGCAAACGGGGGCCCACCTGCCCCCATGAATTATTTAAGGGGCCGAATGAAATTACCGCCTCACGCAGTCGACACCTCCGAATAAGCGGCCTCGTGCATAGTTTATTCGCCGCCTTTATTTCTAATACAATCAAAGGCGTCTCCAGTCGACACCAAACGAACTACAAACGTTATGAAGAGACGACACCGGGGCTGCAATCTTGCGAATTGCACAGATATAAAAGTATTGTTATGATCGATGGCTCAACAGTCAACGATCACTGAATCTCGTAGGACCCCGAACTTCACAAAAATACAATGCACGATTACGATTCAACTTTATTTATTCGAATAACCCGATTCGACCGATTCCACCCAACACTAGCAGTTGTTATATTTTTGTGCCAAAACCCGCCAAAACATTCGGAGTCTCAGGTGGCGCCATCTTTAAACAGCCAATGTGGGAACACGGTTTTGATAACAACTACAACTATCAAAGTTATACATCGCATGCAATTACTTACATAGTTTCATATAATCTAATAAATTATGCCATTGTTATAGGAGTAATTACTACAACTATACTTTAATGACATCCTACTAATATTATAAACGCGAAAGTTTGTAAAAATGTATGGATGTATGTTTGTGACTCTTTCACTCAAAAACTGCGGACTGGATTTTGATGAAACTTTACAATAATATAGCTTACACATCAGAATAACACATAGGCTATAATTTATAAAGATATACTGTGAATTATCTAAAATATGACGATTTTCCATCACCTCGCGGGTGAGACCGCGGGGCGCAGCTAGTCTCCTATAAATACATATATTAGTTCCATAGGTCGCAATGCGGATGTGGTGGTTTCATGCACTTCACTTCCAAATTAGTATCAACAGTTAGAGCATTGCAGTCATGAACCACAAGCGTCCCAATTTCGTAACCATCTTTCCAAAATTGCCGATGTCAGCCGTGAGTTCGTTCATATTAGGGATGTTAAAAATAATCGATTTTTATTTAATCGATTCTTTCCCATTAATCTCACATCCCTAGTTCATATTGCTTTCATAATTTATGAATTATGCATGAAAGGGGTTATATCACTTTGTCTTATTTGGGATCATATTTTTGACCAAATCCAGACTAAGGCAGGTGGGTCACCTCGTTGAAACAAGAACGATGCTAGATCGTTATAAATATATCGATAATTGCTTACATACTTAAACTTGTAAAATGTAAACCATACCGCGATCTATTATTTGACTAGCGCCATCTATCGAAGTACAAAATAACTTTTTCTCAATACTTAATCACTTTCAATACTGTCATACTAACTCGCGTTAATGATCTTTAAGCCATGAACTGAAATTTCTTAAATTTATTTAAGATGATACAAATTAAAACATGTTTTCTACAAAAAATAATTTACGTGGTTTTCTTGATCTTGAATAGTCTTTTGAGATATGCTGTAATTTCGATTTAAGTCTTTTTTTTATACTTCTTACTTCTGTAGCCAAGTAACGGGGCGAGGGATGATTCCCCCAATTTGTTATCATTTAGTAATGAAAAACTAACCGCTTGTGTATGTTTTTACAACAGGCCTTTATGGTGAATGGGTGTCGTCTGTTAATATTGTTACATCGTGTTTCTACGAATACAATGAAAATAAAAAGGAAGGAAACGAGTACGTGGACATAAAGGGACGTAAAGCCAAACATGGCTGCTTCAGAACCAACGCAAGAAACGTAAAAATTGAAATCCGTGCGGCGCGACGCGGAGCCGCGAATCGAGCTGCGGAAATGGAGACCCTTCGTTGGTTACAAAGTTTTCAATTGAAATGCTTTTTATCGTGTTACAAAACGCCGAAGCCGCCTACATTTTGCAAGGGGAACAGCAAGACATCTCGTCATACTTTAAATTAGTGTTTAAACAATTAACATGCGAAGCTATTTCAAAAATGATTGTAACATGTGTCACCCTTCAAAATCGACTTCACACTAAAAACCAAAAAACCGACTTTTTTCTACAATATCATTAGAACGACAACAAATTTACAAAATATATATTTTTTTATGTTTAACTTGACACTGACTTCAAGATGCTGTAGATAGAAGTCGGTTAAATATTTATTATTATTATTATTATTTTTGGTTTTTAGCGTGAAAACGGTTTTGCTTTTGTTAAAAAAAAAATACTTATTAGTTGCGCAAATACTCAATAGATATAGAATTAACATATTAAGCACCTGTAGAAATTGTACAATTGGCACGCGTACAAAAAATTTGCCATCTCACTCTTCGGTGTATATGCTCTTCAACAAGGGTCGCTCTCGATTTCGTTGCGATCCACAAATCAGATCCTGACTTGATGACTATGGGATCATCTTGGAAGGTAAAAAAAATAATTTGCAAATCGGTCCACAATTGAGGGAGAAGTAGCGCAACAACAACCTACCTACAAACAAATTAAGCGCCTGTAGAAAGTGGCACGCGTATACAATCTTTTTTTTGGAAAAATATAGGCTCTCGGCGTTTTTTTAATTAGGATTACTCTCGATTTCTATAGGATCCACTCTTCAAATCCTGGCTGGGTGATCATGGAACCGCCTTAGGAGTATACATACTTATGAATAAATAAAAAAATCAAAATTGATCTACAATTGATGGAGAAATCGCATAACATGCACATAAAAAATTAAGGGCCTGTAGAAAATTTAATACCTACATGTGTATACAAGTTTTTTCCAAGAATTTAGACGCACGGCGTTCTTTAATCAGGGTTATGCTAGATATCCCTAGGATCCGATCCACTCAAGATCCTGACTTGGGATTACTATCGATTAGCGAAAACCGCATCGAAATCGCCCTAGTAGTTTTTATGTAAATCCCGAACAAACAGATAAGAAATATAAAAAAACTGCATCGTGTTCTCCATCGTTTATATACTCTATTCAAGTTTTTTTTAGTAACTTTAATGTACAGACACGCCATGGTTAAAATTTTATAATATATAAGATAAGAATATTTTCGAATCTATTGTAAAATGTGTCAAATACCCAATTCAAACTTAGGCGATTGACCCTAGAGTATGAGTGTTGTGCACAGATTTACACACTGGCGCGAGCGTGTTCTTAATTTTGGGCCTCTAATGGGCTTCTACGAGTAATCAGCGAACTATAAGTTCCATTCAAACATTTAAGGAAAGCTTATAATATTATTGAGTTAGTATTAGATTTCTTTAATCATCCGAATTCAGGTTTCCCTGAAACGGTAATTTAAACAAAAGCAGCGATTTCTTTTAAAAGACAGTATAATTTGTGCCGCGTCCATTTGCATTCGGTTCGTTGGCGGGCACATGAAAAAACTCATCGTACTTAGGCGAGTGAAAGTTTTATTCGCACATCGAGAGAGCATCCGCCGACACGAGGGGCGGACCGACGACTCCACCCCTCCCACCTCCCACCTCCCACCTCCCACCTCCCCCCTCCTCATTGGCACCTTGTCTCCAACATCAGTGAGCAGTCGCTCATAAAGGATGCACTACTGGACAGGCTACTGTCATTTTGTTTCGGTACCTGTACGATCGGCGCCATTTTGGCGCTGATAGCTAAGGCGAGAGTGTTGGTAAACTTAAATTTAAATTCAGTCAGTGATATTTAGGTTGGGGAAAAAGTTTCTTCGCATTTTATATAAAAATTCAAAAGGTTTTTTTTTATAAAGTTTATTTACATTTGACTAAAGTATGTAGGAGCCATTTTGTTGGATAACTTTTTGCCATCTTGTAGGCAGAGACGTGATGCCATTGCTATAAAAATTTTGGGGCTTCTGATCAAAAAACTACGACAAGTGGTTTTGGCAGTCCTCTCGTGATGTTAACCTAACACTGCCTAAGGAATTCTGCAGAAACCGAAGCAGGTGAAAATCTGAAGGTGCAAGGTCAGGACTATACGGCGGATGCATTAACAGCTCCCAGCCAAACTCTCGTAATTTTTGCTGAGTGGCTAAAGATGTGTGAGGTCTAGCGTTATCGTGGTGAAAAACCACACCCCTTCTGTTGATTAATTCCGGCCACTTTCTCTCAACTTTTTGCTTTAATCTCATCAGATTCGATGGTCCTGCCTGGCGGTAACAGCTCATAATAAATAATGCCCTTCCAATCCCACCATACTCACAGCATCACCTTGTTGCAAGTTAACCCGGGTTTCGCCACAGTCTGTGAAGCCTGACCGGCCTATGACCACGATCTTTTTCGCACATTCTTGTCGTACGTGATCCACTTTCCATCACCAGTTGTCAGCTTCTTCAAAAATTATTCGGTTTCATTACTTCGTAATAAAGAATCACAAATGAGTACACGGTTCATTAGGTTTCTTTCAGTGAGCTCATGAGGCACCCAAATATCGAGCTTTTTTGTGTACCCAGCTTTTTTTTAAATGCGCCAAATCCTTTTGTGGTCAATTCCCACTTCTCCAGCTTCATCGTAACTACTAATATGCCGATCTTGCTCCACTTTTTCAAAAATGGCATCAATTTTGTCCGTAACAGGGCGACCAGAGCGACGTGCATCTTTGATATCAAAATTTCCGGATTGAAAACGCTTAAACCAAATTTGCGCTACTCTCACAGATACTGCATTAGATCCATAAACATCACAAATTTTTTCGCGGCTTGTGTTGCATTTTTACCTTTTTTGTAGTAAAATTTTAAAATGTATCGAATTTCTTCATTAGTATCACTCATTTTAACAATAAGAAAAACAAATGAAAATCACACATTTTCCTAATTTGAATTTGGAATTGTCTTATTTACAATTAAAACTTTTTAATGATACCAAAACCAGCCACATACAAATGGTATAGCCAAAGAGATCTTATTACAAGTTCATACATACTATATGCGAAAAGACTTTTCCCCCAACCTATTATCTATTGTGAATATAGTAAGATAATAAATATACAATGGCACATATTGTATTCGGAGGTTGTAAATAACAATGTGGTTGTCTGTGCGTTTAATTTGTACACGACACGAGATGACACGATGCGGTGGTTATGATATGAGTGGACACGAAGGTGGCGTGATCTGCCGCCGTTTGGGCACAATCAGGATAAGGGACGCGACGTACTAATCTAATCGCACCCCTCTAAACGATTAGGCGGCAGCCGCATTGGTTATGCGGAACATACAACCAATCAGATTTGCACAAGTAATAATGCCTCCCGGTATACCCGCGCAGTAAACTAATTTTAGTAGCACGCGATAGTGTATGAATCGTACAAGCGGAACAGAGTTGAATGAGTGCATAGCAAGCAATATTCTCCTTCTGTACTTTTCTGCGCAAACGAAGACTGCCAATCGGAATTAGGAATATAAAACTGTATCATCTAATATTTTTATAGGTTTTCCACTATCTCGATTGATGTTAAATGAAATCGTAGGCAAACTCACTTTCCTATACACGAGACACTTGAAGATAGGCAAACCGCTCTCCCAGTGGCAATGCGGCCGCGGCCTAACGATGCCGCACCACAATCGAGTTCGTCAGCGGCGGGCACGCTTTTAATCAGGCCCCTTATGTTTCATTGCTGACTACACGAAGGCAATCCTCGTCAGCTTGTTTACGTTCCGCGCAACCAACCAAACAGACGCGCCGTTCACGTCCACCGCCTCGGAAGGCGACTTTAAATATCCGCCTTGTATAAACGATTCCTGTATGTGCGCTTATGCTATGCAAAATGTTTATTTATACTTTTTCAGGAAGATACCTACTCTATAACTAATATAACTAATAACCAATCCAAAACAGGATAATTATCGGCAAGTTATCTGTACGGGCACATTGCCGTGTCAGCGATTTACGTCGACACGTGCATTTTAACATACCATTATGAATTTGTGGGATTTGATTTTAAAATGCCGTTGGAATTATCACAAATTTTATTACAAGTATACACGCACGTAAATCATAGTTCTTACAAACTCAACCGAATACAACAAGTTCAACCCTTAAGGCAGAAAATTGTTATACATAAAACCCGCAAAGTCCGTCAATATGAGATTTACACTTATTAATTCTCGATCGCAGTTGAAACTCAACTAACCCAGTCTCGACAGACCAACCTTATATATTTGCAAAATAGACATGGCCCACAGCAACATGCCCACTATTCTTTGGAATTGTCAAACTCGTAAGCTTTATGACTTTTAAGAATCTACAGCGAAATGTGAACAATGAAAATGTTTATGACGTCTTCGGTTCGACGGCCGGCCCGCAAGGACAAAGAAATTAGGGACTAACAATGGACGATTCTTTTCAATACTTAAAAAAACGCCAACAAATGACTGAACAATGAAGGCAACCATAAAAGGATTACAGATAATTTAAATAGCAGAGGAAATAAAAATAAAACACCTGGTTGCTTAAGAATTATAATATGGATATCGTCTTTTAGGAGCTTCAGTTGTAGTACTCATTTAGCATCGCACTCGATCGGTATCTAAACAACCTCTGATCCTTGGCACAATCGAAAGCTTAATCATTGCATCGATCAGTATAATTCATTATCAATGAACAATTTACATCTGTCATTAACATCCTATGTAAGCAAAACCCCCTACATTATATTTCAAAAGTAAATAAGTATGGTGTCACGAAGAGGTAACAAAATCAATCACAAACAGGTCTGCTTTTTATTGAAACGCGATTTTCTCGATGGAAAGTTATTCGTAAATCAATTTTGGATGCAGCACTTAATCCGCGTCACGCGCAAGTGTTCACGCCTTCGAGCACTTTCTCTCTATGAATTTGCTAAATGAAAACACTAATCGAGTGATGAGATTTGTAGTGGGAAGTGGGTAGCAAATGGTACCGTTTGTCCAAACGTTGGCTGCCAACCTGATATTCATCATTCAGCCATTCTCTCGCAGGTAAGCCGACAGGCCTCAGCATTATTATAAATAACCTCCGTACCGTACCTTTTCGATGAGGAGTCACTACTGCGTGAGCAGTAAACGTGTCACTTCGTAGTACAGAGCATCAAACGTAGCAAAATAAATACTATGTACCAACTGATGATGCGAACTATAAGAACCAACTACATATTAATTAAAAGGATGACATGAAAAGAAAATAACGGTCAGCGAGATGCTGTGCTCGACACTCTAGTCTTGTTGTTGGTGGTTCGCTGTGCCTGTATGTAGTTGCTTATCTTCATATCAACTCAAATATAAGTTATTGTACACAAACTGTACTCGTATAAGGAAGCTCGATCCGCCACATTTGCTTCAAATGAAGGGTTAATCTGGAGGAGCAGACGAGCTACACAATCATGGAAATGCATGTCGACCGCAGAGATGACTTACCTCCGTCTGCGAAGGAAATTGGCTCCTCGCGGCAGACGTACGCCACTCAAACAGATATCTATATGTATGGTATACAGAGCAATTTCCACTTCCACAAGTAAAATGGCTTCGCCGAGCAAAGGCCTTTCCCAATGCCTAACTACTTATCTCGGAAGCGTAGTAATTATATTTTAGTAACGTTACAAAAGGTCTATTCAAAAGTTTCAGGTCGTTTAAGAGTTGAACAGAGAAGAAAACACTTCAGAAAATGACCGTATAACATTTGGCAAAATCTATCCAACTCGTTGGTTGCATTAACAGATCGTGTAGAAGGTAGATCGATACCCCCTTCATCCGCCTGAATCGCGATACAGGTCATAAGGACGAACCATGCCAGAATTGAATTCTAATTGATGTTCAACTTCAAATACATGCAATGTACTGATACTTGAGCCGGGTGCCTGGTGCCTGGTGCCGGGTGCCTGGTGCCTGGTGCCTGGTGCCTGGTGCCTGGTGCCTGGTGCCTGGTGCCTGGTGCCTGGTGCCTGGCCCAAGTTGGAAGCTAACAGCGAAATAGTATTTAACTACTCTATTGTACGTAGGCTCAGTATTCTACTCATGGGGATTATAGGAGGAATGCAATGTAAGTTACGTTCCCTGCTCTGTACTACTTTATAGTTATAATATATTTTTAATTGGTTCCTTTAAGTTTTAAAATGATTTTTTAATACTGAGCAAAGGCGTATTGTAAAGTATAGTAGAGAGAATTTAAGAACCTCTACCGATTTTATAAACGAATCGATAAAATTTTCTTCTAATTTCAATTTTGGATTCCATTTAAAGGGTGACTGGAGGAGTTTTAAAGCTTCTCGGATGGTAAGATCAAGTCCACATAGCAAAAATATCGGTGTAAAATGTGTTGGAATCTCCTTCCAATAAAGAGTTCTTAATGTGGATAATAATAAGACTTGGACTGGCCACTAATTTGGCATTGCGCGATGACCGCACCCCAGCGAACTCAACTAGGGCTTTCGCGAGGATCGCCGCAGCCGGTGGCTTGAGGGTCGGTGTCTCCAGCGGCATTTGTATTCCGCGGCTGAAGCAATTTCGGCGGAATTAGTAATACTTGCAGGAGTCTCGGACATGGCCGACTCGCCCTTCTATAGCGTGAAATCACTTCCGAAGTACACTCTGTATATCTAGACACGTCGATTGCTCCTCCCAAATATTATATTAATATCTATTTGACATAATCCTTATTCGCGTGATTCCACTCGTTATGCTCGAATCTGACACCCACTAAACTTAACCCCTTTGCTAGAGCAAAAGTACAATAATCATGTGCCAAATTTCAAGTATCCATATGTAAACCTATATATCGACAAACACCCTAACAAAATCAATTTGACATTTGCATGTTATTGCGGTACGAGCGTATGGGTGAATATATCGCTGTGTTGTTTGTCCAGCCCCATCCATCCATCCATCCATCCATCGGCGGTCGGATTCCAATAGGGGCCTTGACTTTAGCAGATTTAATAAAGGGGATAGTTCCTTTGTTTTGCGAGATGGGGGTGGCCTCCCTCGGAATCCCAAAGGGCAACGCACGCAAAGGCACCGCCGTGAGCATTCTTGGAAGGCCCTTCCCGGATCCCACTTCACACGCCTGCGGTTTCGCCACTGAGCCTCTGCTATGTTGTGTGGGGCGCCAATCTCAATTATATCGTTTAACTTTTAAACAAACTCGTGTACTATTTCTAGTCTACTGTCGAGATCTCTTTTCAATCAAGCAAAATTAGCTTGTATCAGAAACTCCCACTCATTCCTAATCGTATTACCTTAGCAATTATACCATACTGTTTTGAAAAAATTAGTTATTTTATTTTATACTAGCTTCTGCCCGTGACTTCGTCCGCGTGGAATAGTTACTAGGGCTAACGCTAACTTTAACCCGCGACTTTGTTTACGTAGAAGGTGAAAATATTTTTAAATCTTAATGACTGCCCGCCGGCCTTGCACATCATAGATGCGCGCGCAGTACTTGATCGTTATTTGGCTGCGATGTTGTTTTAAAACTACGATATCTCCTAAGATATTCATTTTAAATTAAATACTACGTATTTATTTGGATAAGGATTAATATCATGTTTATAAACAAACAAATTTGGTTAGCATAAAAAAGATTATGGTGAGCCAACCTTAAAAGAAAGACATATGCTCGTGGACTTTTTTTTTATTTTATTTTATAGGGGAACAATTCTGACACACACTTGATTTTTGCGAAACTTTAACCGTTTACGCAGCGCACGCAGCGGAAGCTCTCAAAAGGAAAAAGAAACCCCGATTTTGAAACATTCTTCATTGGTGCTCCGCTCCTATTGGTCTTAGCGTGATGATATTGGTGTATAGCCGTCTTCGATAAATAGGCTATCTAACACTGAAAGAATTTTTCAAGTCAGACCAGTAGTTTCTGAGATTAGCGCGCTCAAGCAAACAAACAAAGAAACTCTTCAACTTTATGTCTTAGTATAGATTCATTTTAAGTATAAAACATAAACGATTTTGCATAAAAAGTACATAATTTTGTGATTTAATTGTCTGCTCGTGGATTGAAATTGAAATGTTTTAAATCAAAATAAGTTCCACTGAAGAACATGAAGTCAAAATTGAATTCTACTTCATGCTCTATTCGCATGAGCACTGTTTCGCAAAACGTGTTATCGCTGTTCAAATAAGAAAATCTTTTCCCTTGCAATGCACTTTTGTCATTTAAATATTCTTCAATAGTATAATATCCCTTTCCAAGAAAAGTACTTTTCAATTCAGCTTTACATTTAACGGAGGGCAGATTTAACACTTCATTCGGAATTTTATTGAAGAAGCGTACTCGTATCGTACCAGCCCCCAACAAAGAAGATACTACTTTTTGTAATCTGAAAGATGCCACTATCACTCCATTATTATGCTTGGCGTTGACATTGTGAACGTCCTTGTAAATTATATTGTTACAACCTAGTCTTCGACAAAGACAAATGCCACCTGCATATCTGTAACAATACACATTTTATTACCTCTCGGCATTTTAACTAACTGTCATTCTTTTACGATCGTCTTCTTTTGTTTTACTTATTTATTGCCATACGTTTCTAGTTATTGTAGAGAACAGCCTATTGTACTCGTTTATGACCGCAGGCAGGTATCATTAGCCAGGTGTTAAGGATTAAGTACAAGCTGATTCTAGGAAATTCGGTCACGTTGCCGGACGGGCGTATTTGCATTTGTGCAGTATAAAACGATGGCGTGATGGGGGAGAGGAGGCAGTCGAGCGAGAACCACGATCGAAGCGAGACATGTGTACTACAATCGGGAATCTAATAGTGACGGACTTTGCACGTTTTATTGGATTATGACCTTCTGCATTATGTTTGGACTTGTTTTATTCGGTTATATTTGTACTTGTGTTATACGTGTTTGTATAGTTCTAATAAACTCTATAATCATTCCAACGGCTTTTTAATTCGAGTCCTGCAACTCGTCACAACATAATTAAAAATATATTGCCAGGCGACCGTCATAATTTCGATTTCTATAAGCGTTCTTTGGTAACCTCCCGAGGGCTGAGGTTGTAAATTGACTTAACGGCTCTTTTCTGTAAATAAATATAGTCACTAAGTCAACAGCGTTGCCGCAAAGTGAAATGCCATAGGAAATGATAAAATAAACTAATCTAGCGGTCTCTCCATCGGTGAGCTGCCGAACTCTTCTGACCGCGAATGCAGCAGAACTAAGTTTACCTGAGAGACTAGATACATGAGTGCCCTGTTGGAGCTACATTCGTAGTATTTGTAGGAAGGTCAAGGTATTTTTCTTTTCTGAACTCACTCTGTCGATTGCATATCCATCAAACTATGCGTATTGTTACTGCACTGGGTTCGGTGACCTCCAATACATTATACAAGTATTTGTGAACAGAACGTTTTTGATTAAAAAACGTCATGTCTTGAAAAAATTGAAATATTATAACCGCTTCTAACTTGACTCGAGCCGCATTCAATTCATCCAAACTTTACGAAATCAGGTAATCGTTAAATATTAAGAGATTGTTTTTTTTTAAAAATCAACAATCAATATTTCAATACTAAGTTATACCTGTTTGGTATACTTATTGCTCCGACACATTGATTTCGCTGCGCCTAAGAGGCCAATATCTCCCTAATTGATCAATTATTTTTCACCATAATAAGTAAATAACCGTATGAAGTGGGATCCCCAGAGGGACTCGTGGCTCGCCGCGATTTTCGGCCGATTTAGACGCAAATTCCACCCTAGGGGGCGCAACCACTGTGGCTTATAGCAACACCAGTAACTAGTTAGGCACAGCATCCATATCGTTTACGAGTTGTCATTGTGACAATATGAGTTATTATTTTTAATTATTATAATCACCATGTGCTGCTTTTCTCCGGCGAAGTGGAAGCCACCAGTCATCTCCACGAAGGGGGGTGGGGGGGGGGGATGGATGTGGGCGACCGAACAACGACTAAACTCCATTTCAACAGCCTACATTTTGTACATACATTCTTGCTCTATAATAAATTAAATTATTTGTAAATTATTTATACTACAAGTTAACCAAGTTGTAAGCTGACATGTTAAGCAATTAGCAAAGTCTAACTTCGCAACTTGCAATAATTAGCTCAATTATTTGCAGAAGTCGCGAGATACAGGCGAGTGTACGCACAGATTTGCGCTGTTTCAACGATATCTACTGGGTCTGGGCTGGGTCTGGGCTGGGTCTGGACGGGTTCGAACCAGGCGGAAGCCTGTACTAAGCACCTTGAGCTTGTAGTGGATATTTATCAGCATGCACAACTCAAATATAATGAGAAAAGGACTATGTGTAGCGTGTAAAATGCCTAACTTAATAAGAACCAGTCGAGTCGCCTGGAAAAATCCTCTTAATCTAATCATGAAAAAAGAAGTAGGTACCTATTCTTCTTCCACGTTAATGTAATATTCAAACACGATTGTGAAACGGAGGATTTGCCAAAAGCACGGAGAATGTGTTCGGTGGAGTCCGAGCTGTGCGTCCACGGGACCTCGAGCGCTCTATTCCCTCCGTCCAATCGGATGCCTGCGAGTAAAGGTCGGCTGCGGTGCGGAGTGCTCTCGCCCCTCTCCGGTCTCCCCTCTCCCGTCTCCCGACAACCTCATTTCCGAGATGTAGTCGTGCCTAAGCGCCATTATATTTCAAAGAAGGATAAGTACGCGTACGATAAACACATCGGTTCTCTGTTAACGCAACGATACGTGTAAAAATCAAAGTACCGCCAGCTGGAGCGTTACACGCCGTACTACAACGCACATACGAGTATGTAGTACGTGCGTACGAGTGGGTGCGCGCCCTCGCCCGCTGACTCGTTACGACGCGGCGATGCGTAACTCGGGTACAAACAGACGGCTGCTCATTTGTTTTAATTTTCACATATTATTATTGTCTGAAGTGACGCACTACCCCTCACCCCTCAGCCCTCAGCCCTCACCCCTCGCCGCCTTCGCCCAATCGACTGCTGCTCACTTTTAACCTCACGTAGATTCATGACAACTTGATGCAGTGTTCAACAAGATTAAGGACTTAGGATTGTTAAAACATTGTTGTATACAGATGTACTTAAGGGTTTTTGCCGGTTGTTAGGATAAATTAGGGGACAACTTATTGAGGGAATTTTCCTTACTTCATCGTGACGAAAATGGTATCCGAGGCCCGCGAGCAGAATACATCTCTAAAAGAGTATAATAGTTCAGCTCAAAGCTCGCTTGCCGTTACAGTACTAACAGACATCACGGTCCTTAATAATTTACATTTTTTTTTTTCTTTTGCACCACACTTTAAATAGAGATAGAATACTCGACAAAACACTAATTTACTCGCTGTGAATAAGCGAGCAGTCTACGTTTACATCGTTTAATAACAATATTAGTACACGAAATATGAAAATAAAAACAGGCCGCCCGGCGGGTAATGAAATTGCCCAATCTGAACGTGACGCGGCCGCCTCTCGCTGCGCACACGAGCGCCACGTTCGATTAGACCGCGTTCCGCACTTCTATCTATATATTAAGTTGGGGAAAAACAGTTTCTTCGCATTTTATATACAAATTCAAAAAGTTTTTTTTTTTTATAAAGTTTATTTACATTTGACTAAAGTATGTAGGTGCCATTTTGTTGGATAGCTTTTTGCCATCTTGTAGGTAGGGACGTGATCCCATTGCTATAAAAAATTTGGGGCTTCTGATCAAAAAACTGCGACAAGTGGTTTTGGCAGTCCTCTCGTGATGTTAACCTGACACTGCCTAAGGAATTCTGCAGAGACCGAAACAGGTGAAAATCTGAAGGTGCAAGGTCAGGACTATAACTCTCGTAATTTTTGCTGAGTGGCTAAAGATGTGTGAGGTCTAGCGTTATTATGGTGAAAAACCTCACCCCTTTTGTTGATTAATTCCGGCCGCTTTCTCTCTCGCCTTTTTTTGCTTTAATCTCATCAGTTGTTCGCAGTACAGTTCAGGATCCATGGTCCTGCCTGGCGGTAACAGCTCATAATGAATAATGCCCTTCCAATCCCACCATACACACAGCATCACCTTGTTGCGAGTTAACCCGGGTTTCGCCACAGTCTGTGAAGCCTGACCGGCCTATGACCACGATCTTTTTCGCACATTCTTGTCGTACGTGATCCACTTTCCATCACCAGTTGTCAGCTTCTTCAAAAATGGTTCGGTTTCATTACGTCGTAATAAAGAATCACAAATGAGTACACGGTTCATTAGGTTTCTTTCAGTGAGCTCATGAGGCACCCAAATATCGAGCTTTTTTGTGTACCCAGCTTTTTTCAAATGCGCCAAAACCGTTTTGTGGTCAATTCCCAGTTCTCCAGCTACATCGTAACTACTAATATGCCGATCTTGCTCGACTTTTTCAAAAATGACATCAGTTTTGTCCGTAATAGGGCGACCAGAGTGACGTGCATCTTTAATATCAAAATTTCCGGATTGAAAACGCTTAAACCAAATTTGCGCTACTCTCACAGATACTGCATTAGGTCCATAAACATCACAATTTTTTTTTCGCGGCTTGTGTTGCATTTTTACCTTTTTTGTAGTAAAATTTTAAAATGTATCGAATTTCTTCATTAGATTCATTCATTTTAACATCAAGAAAAACAAATGAAAATCACACATTTTCTTAATTTGTATTTAGAATTGTCTTCTTTAAAATTAAGACTTTTTAATGATACCAAAACCAGCCAGATACAAATGGTATAACCAAAGAGATCTTATTACAAGTTCATACATACTATATGCGAAAAGACTTTTTCCCCAACCTATTATAACTAGGCGTGCACGCGACTTTCACCTGCCGGCATTAAAGCATAGATGTCGCTGTCTTAAAGATATTCATGACAACATTTGCAAAAGCTATTATAACAAATAATTACGTAGGCTGCTACATTTTATTTATTACATTATTTAGTGTAAATAACTTACTAATCTACTGTTGTGCATGTGTATTTATACGTGTGTGATTGTGTATTTCATGTTTTATAGTTTGTTTGGAAAAGGTTGGGTTTTTTTTTTTTTTTTTTTTTTAAATCCTCTCTCCGAGCGAACGAGATTGCTCGGGCTTATAACTATAGGTGTTTTTTTTTTTGTTCTTTATTTTTGTTTTTATTCTTTTCTTTGTTTTCTTTTTTTTGTTTTTATTTCTTATTTTTCTTATATCTTTATTAATTCCAAACATTAAATTTTTACAATTTTACTTAATACTATTACATTGTGTAGTCTTGTTTTATACAGAATTTCTAAACAATTTTGGTGTACTAATACTATATCTATTACATTATGTTTTACTTTTATACTTTATTTATACTATGTTTTACCTATTTCTATACAGGCACTTCCATCTTTATTTTTCCATGTCTTACTTACACTATTACATGCTTCTTATCGCTATTTTATTACTTGTTTATAATCTTATATCTTTCTGTCCTTCTATTACTATTTCATCTATTTATTTCTATGTACATCTATCATTTTATGGTTTTTTCACTTTTATATTGTAGACTTATTAACTATTCGCTTATTTACTATTTTGTTTATGCACATTATGTATATATAATTAAATATATAATAATCTACATCTTATGTATCTATTGTTTTATTCCTACTTATAACGTTTTTTACTACTTTTATGCAAAATTCGATAAATTCGTCTCTTTTATATTTGGACATAAGGTCCGGCATGTTATCGTACTTAATTGCGATGCGAAGCTTGCTTTCACAATCATACCTTTCCCGGGCGTATACCGGGCACTGAAAGATGAGGTGCGGAACATCTTCTTGTTCATCCTCATCACAGACACACGAGGGACTCTCTTTGCACCCGAAACGATTCAGGTACTCCGAGAATCCCCCGTGCCCCGTGAAGAGCTGGGTGTGCAGACCGGTGAGGCCGATCTGCCTAACTATCTTGTAGGCCCGCGAGACTTCAGGGAAAAAGAGTTTCGTGACGGATGCTGTTGACTCTTGACAGTATCTCCGGTTCCATTCGTCAACCGTTCCCATTCGGAACTGTCGTTTGACGAAGGAAACCGGACACTTGTCGTAAAGCGGCCTCACTTTCAGAGAAAGTGCTGCCGCTTTCGCCAACTCATCCGCCCGCTCGTTTTCTCTGACGTCAACGTGGGCCTTCACCCAGTACAGGCTTATGACCTTGCCTTGGGAAACGCACTGCCTAATGTTTTCCCTGGCTTCTACTGCAAGCGGATTTACGGAGCACCAGTTGCACAGCGCCTGCAACGCCGATCTGGAATCACTGTATATTCCAAAGCTTCTTTCTGGACGCTTCCAAGCCGACGCCGTAGCCTCACGTATCGCCAGCATCTCTGCCTGGTAGACCGTGCAAAAGGACGCCAGTTTGATTTTCCGACTTTTGGTCTCGGCCTCATTATCCCAAAAGGATAATGAGGCTCCGACCTGGCCGTCGATCAAACTGCCGTCCGTGAAGATGCGCACCGCTTGTAGGCGTTGCGCATCCACCTGCTCCTGGTCTGTCAGGCAGCTATACTGTAACTCGATCTGTGAGGCCGGGTGAGTTGTGTTGGCGTAAGCAACTCGCATTTCCATCTCTCTGTCCCCAAGCATTGGCTGCTCTACCCCCCTCTTGGCCTCGTACAAGGAAGCAACTTCTCTTATACGAAGGTCAAGGGGGAGCAGACCAGCCAACACCATTGCTGAGTTCAGAGAGACGGTTTTGTATGCTCGACACATTTTTTGAGCGAATCCTCTTTGGACCGTGTTTAGTTGCTTACGCACACCCAACTTTGTGACCGAAGGCGCCCAGACGCTCGCTGCATACAGGATTACTGGCTCCAGCACCGCTGTGTACATAATCCGGACGATCTCAGGATTAAGTCCCCAGGTGACCTTTGCGGCGCGCGATAACTGCTGGTGGAACTTTATTGCCTTCGCACATACTGAACGTATGTGCGAGTTAAAGGTTAGGCTGCTGTCAATGGTTACACCTAGGACCTTAACCTCTGAGGCCATCTCAATGCTGACCCATCCCATGCTCAATCTTGGGGTGTCATACTTCAATTTTCGGGTGAAAGTTACAGCTTTCGTTTTGTGCGCGGCAAATTTAAGTTTGTTCCGGACACCCCATTCTTGAACATGGGAGAGAGCAGCATTTGCTCTTCTCTCAATGCTGCAACCGGTGTCTCCGTCGAAGAGCAGAACCACGTCGTCCGCAAATGCCTGTACGTAATCCCCACGCTCTTCTAGTCCTTTAAGAAGGGGATCGAGGAGCAGGTCCCAAAGGATAGGCCCCCCAATGGATCCCTGCACACAGCCTTTCGTGGTTCGTCTTTCTACCTCTTCTCCTAGGTACCTAAGCGAGACACTTCGGTTTTCCAGGTAGCTGCCCAAAATCCTCTGGATGTTACTTGGGCAGTTCTCCTCCGCCAGCCGGACTCTAATCATGGGCCACCATGCGCTGTCGAACGCTCCCTCTATGTCTAGCGAAACGAGTGTTATAATTTTCTTCAGTTTCAGCTTATCGCGTATTCTGTTCACTAGATCATAGAGGGAGTCCTCCGTGCTTTTTTGGGGCAGGAATCCGTACTGGCGGGTGCTCAGCTTAGGCACGAGGTGCCACGTTAAACGGCTTATTATCAGCCTCTCGAGAATTTTACCCATCACTGGCAAAAGGCCGATGGGCCTATATGATTTGGGGTTAGAGTAGTCTTCTTTTCCCGGCTTCCGGAGTACGACCACAGTCGCGCGTTTCCAGACCGCCGGGAAATATCCGAGTGTAAGGCACTTATTAACCAGTGATAGGTAGAATTCTGGGTTGTGGTGGATGGCCTGGGCGCAAACGTCGGCAGTCAATCCGTCTGCCCCGGGTGCCTTTTTGGGGTTGAACCGGTGTGCAGCCTGACGCAGTTCTAGGGCAGTAAAGGGCGGGTCGTCGTTCCCTGGCAGAGCGAGTTCAGTGTTCAGTTTTTCCGCCTGCTCTCGAATTGCCCTGTGTCCTCGGTCGTCACCCTCGGCACTATCCTCGGGGTAGAAGGTCTCTGCAAGTAATGCAGCTGATTCTTGCGGTCCCAGTACCACTCCCTTACTTGCTATAGGCTCATCCTCGTCCCTCTTCTTCGTCCTTCCAATGACCCGGTATATTCCCTCCCAGACTCCTTCACGATCCTGTTTGCCGCAAAACTCCTTCCAACTTCTTGTTTTTGCGGCGCTGATCTCAATCTGATACTTTCTCTTGGCTTGCAGGTACTCATCGACCACACTCTTCCTACAAGACGGAGGCGCGCTGCGGATTCTTCTCTTCTTCGTGACGACTCCACGCTTCAGGTTGGCGAGCTCTTCAGACCACCAAGGTAAGTTTATTTTATTTTTCTGACTTAATTGCGGTATACTGTGTTTGCATGCCTCTACAATTGTGTTATTTACTATGTTTGCTTTATTTTCCAGGTCCGTCGTGTCTGTCAGTTTTTCAATTTCGTCCGTAGTTAGTCCTTTGTCCAACATAAGCTGGTCCACTTTCTCACGAAAGTGGCTCCAGTTTGCCTTCCTCGTATTGAAGATACGGGTTGTTCTAGCCATGCAAACACCATTTAGTCGTTTAGTTTGGATGGCAAAAAGAATGGTATTGTGGTCCGAGCTCGTCACTCCGTCGTCCACCCTCCAGTCGTTCACGAAGTTGAGGAGGTCCGCAGAGCAGACCGTGATGTCGACAAAGCTCGTGAGAACTCTGCCTCCACGCACGGTGTCGAAGGTAGGAGTGCTGCCGTCGTTGAGGACCTGCAAGTCGAGCTCGTTCAGGAGTCCTGCCAGCTTCTTACCTCGTCGGTCTTCAATGGGACTACCCCACCACGGACTCTTGGAGTTTACATCTCCGCCTATTATCGTCCTCCGGGTTCCCAGTATTTTCGCGATGTCTCTAATTTGGTCCATATAGGGATCCAAGTCGCTATCGGGTTCAAAGTAAAGGGAGACGACTATAAGAGCACTAGGTCCATATCCCAATTTCACCACCACCAGGTTGTCTGTGGTGTGTTCTGGTATAATGGCCGCTTGTACCTCAGGGTCAAATACAGCAATTGCCGCTTTGGCTGTTATGCTCGACGGCTTGGTGTTTTGGTAGACTCTAGTGCTCCCGTAGCGCCTCACCTTGCCCGAATTGCCTACATAAGGCTCCTGGAGCAGAGCGAAAGCCGCACCTCTCTCGCTGGCGGTATTGAACAGTTCGTTCGTTGCGAGCTCCATCCTCTGCAGGTTGGCTTGCATGACGCGGTACGGCTTCCGCTCCTTAGAGACCGCTTGGTTGCCCGGGGTGCCCTTAACAATAGGCAATCGAGGCTCTCGCTATTCCCTCCCATCTGCTGCGTATCGGGCACCTACTATCGAAAGCGTTATGGTCTATTTCCACCTTCTTCGCCCTCCTGCAATTGCAGCATGTGGGTGGTGCTCCCGCCTTAAAGTCCGGGCAGTCATATTTCATGTGGGGGTCCCCACAGTGGCTGCACCTAGGTTCCTGTGCTTCGACGCAAAACCTCTTACCGTGACCGTAGCCCAGGCATTGCGAGCACTGTACCAGCGGCGATCTATCCATTACGTGGAGCGTCTGCAGGTCAATTCTGACCATTCCGGCTTCTGTCAGACGTTTCCACAACCTAGGCGCTACCCTGAGAACGACCCTATGGGTAAGAGGGTTTCTTCCCCTTATTTTATAAGCTGCCGTCATCTCTTGCTCCTCTTCTTTGAGTCCTTCAAAAATCTTACGATTTTGGTTTTTCAGGGCTCTGAAGAGTTCCTCATCGGTGTGTATCCTTAACACACCGGTAATCTGTACAAGGGGATTCTTGTTTTTCACCTCCTCAATATTTAGGTGCTCGTTCTCTTTAAGTCAATTCTTTACTTTTTCCCTATCTTTTACTGTTCTACAGCCAATAATAATTTTCCTATCTCGTCCCTTTCTAACATTGTCAATTTCAAATTCTCCGTTTTTAGCTTTTAGTATCCCTCTTACATTGTCGAGCACCTCATCCCCTGACTTCTCCTGATCCTTGTCAGTGATTACGACCGAGTGTAGTGTTGGGCGCATGGTTGCTCTAGCCCCCTCTCTCCCTGACACTACACTGGCGTAACTCACTCGACTCTCCCTAATTTCTTCTCTATGCCTTTCTAATTCCCCTTGGAGGTCCTCGATGCGTTTTGTGTTGTCCATCATTAAGGCGGCATGTTCTTCCAGCCTACGCATCAGTTCCTCCTTACCCGATTCGATCTCGTTCCCAATTTCTTTTACATCTTTTTGAGCTTCGGTTCCTTGGTCTCTACTTTGGACGCCTCTTTCTTTTACCTGTTTGCTCCTATTATCCTTCCCCCTCAAGGCTTCTTCTCCTGCCTTCACTAAATTAAATAGCCTTGTTGCTAGATCTCCTACCCCAATCTTAATCTCATTTTTGAGATTTCGTGAGTTCCCTAGGTGTTGATTTATTTTCCTCAAGCATTCTGTAGCCTCGACTTCCCTGCTCGAGTATCTCTCTTTCAGTGGAGAGACACTTTGAGAACTAGATGGCTCTGCCACTGAGGTCAGGGTTACAGCTGCTGTCTCTTCAGTCCTCGTTTTCTTCCCGTATACTTTACTGACACATTCAGCAGTCTTCTTCTTGGTGACCTCGGCCGTCACCTTTGCCTTGTTATTTGGGGGGGAGAACTTTAACGTCACCGGTTTCTTAGTTGGGGGTGGAGCTATTTTCCTTCCCTCTTCTACTACTACCGCATCGATCTGATCGTTTTTCTCCACTATAGAGGGCATCTGATTAGTTTCTTGTGGAGACATGAGCTCCACTTCTTCGTCACTTACACTTTCGCACGTGTTACGCGATTTCGTCAGTGGCTTCTTTGGCGTCCTAAACATTCTGGAGAGAGTGTCGTCAACTTTAAAATTACTCAATAGAGTTTTGTTTACAACTATCTGTTACCACAATAGTGGTATACAGAAGTACAACTATAAATATGGCCAATAAGCCTTGTCGAAAATATATTACACGGTCAATATTATAAAATAAGAATAAAACAACAGCACACTAATCTTTATTTTTGTTTACAGGTATCCCTGCAGTCAACTTGTCTCTACACAGTGGAATGTCTTAATTATCTGAGATAAGTAAATTTATATACAAATATTACTATGCCTAAATAGGCAGAGTTAAGTCTCTGTCTTACAATTTGCTTATTGCTATGCTGTTGTATACTTTATTACTTATACCTTATATTTTTACACTAATATTTGTTTTTCTTTTGTTTCAGGTCCGGAGGAGAGGAAGAGGACAGGTGCCGGGAGCGAGGAGCAGCACAGGAGGATTTGCCGCGTCACTACGAGTGGATAGACACCTCACACGCCGGGATTGCACCGAAGATCGTGGATTTAAAGGTAAGTGAAATTATAGGGGGGAGCTAGAGGGGGGGGAGGGGAGAAAACCGATAGATTTTGTCGTCTCGAGTTGATTGATACCAATCACGACCGCTTTAGCTTCAAAATTGGCTGAGAAACAAGCTCCGAAGTTTTGTTACCAAAAAAACCGGATAAAACTTCGCAACTTTCAATTCAATGTTTCTCACTCAATATTGGTGCCAGGAGTACGTGGTTGGGCTCAAACTGCTCGCCCCGACGAGATCTACCGATTGGGTTAAGAAAATGGATAGGAATTTTTACAAAATAAACGGTCCCAAAAACGGGTCCAGCCGATGCGCCTGGTGCTGGGGGCCACCCCTGTGGAAGTCCGAGCTTCCTCAGGTGAATATCCACTGAGTTATTTTAACTTGAAAATTTTCAAGATGGCCGCCACCGATTTTTGAAAGTTAATTCTACAGTCACCAGGCGTCCGACGGTACTCGAGTTTGGGCTCGTTTTGCTTCCCCCGACCTGATTTACACTTCTGTGTACTTTGTTTTACTCTAAAATTATTGACCCCAATTTTAGCGTAGTCCGATAGAGTAGCCTCTTATAGTGTCCAGAGTCAAAGTCCCGTCTCTCTAGGTCCAATGGTTTAGGAGAAAACGCCGTTTGAAATATTTTCAAAATGGCGGACAACTGTCAGTGTGGCGAGAAATCGTCACAGTGTCGGTGTTATTCGTCCTATTGAGTCCGGACTTCGACTGAGGGCACCTACTGGACCTTCTGCACCCCGCTGGGGGGGGGACTTATGTCAAAAAATTTCCCACTTTTTATGAGCTAGGCTAGTTCCTTATCACTAGGCAGTACCAACAGTGAAAACCGCAGCTCGATACGTCCAATATTGGCCGAGATATTGGAGATCGTAGAAAAACAAAATGGCGTCGGCCCTTAGCCGAAAAGCACTGGTTTCACGTTACTCGGCTCCCTATGGGCCGAAATTGCCCAAATTTGGGTTCTGCTTATGGGGCTCGACGAGATCTCTCCGCTGGTATCACCTATGTGCCGCTACCTATTATATTTATTTATATATTTACAATTATATGCTAAAAATTTTATAACTCCGAAAATATCAGAGATAAAATTGCCAAAAAATATCCGGAGAGTCCGCTAAAGGGTGCTCTATTTTATGGTGATTTTTAATAATTTTGCCCTAATAATAATAATAAAAATAACTTAGAGATTTTTGAAAATTTTTGTTTTTTGAAAAAATCCCGGACTTTTTCTTTGATAACCCTATGGGATTTGGGTGCCGCTAGGTAGAGCTCCCTAGCCCGCACAAACTAGCAGTCTCAAATCCCGCGCGTCTCTAATAGTTTCGGAGATATAAGGGGTCAAAACTTAATTTTCTAATTAAAAATAACTTAAAACTACTTATCTTAAAATTCTGTTCGAACCGGAAATGCGCCGTCCTCCAACAGGTCTTCAAACTGTCCTAACCTCAAATCGCTCGCTCCAGTAGTTCCGGAGCAATTTTGAGGTTAGGAAGTTGTTTTTTTGCTTCCGGTTCCTCGGAGTCTTGTCCGATCTTCGGAAGCAGGGTGTCAGACGACGCGTCTCGACGAGGGCTCGAAGGCTACCGTGCTGGATTTTTCGGTCCCTTGGAAATTTCTGGAGTTATGGCCAAAAAACAAAAAACTTGGAAAAAATTTCCGAGTTTTTAATTTTTTCCCCGGTTGGTATGGGAAAATTTTAAGGTCGTTTCTGGCCACTTCCCTTAGAATTTCGCGCTCTATCCGATGGTATTTTTCTTTTCCTGATCCGACCAGTAACTTCAATTTTCGGACCACGCTTTCACAGTTTTTAGCCAAAAACTTTTCCAACTGAGTTGGGAAACCGTAACTTTCACTGCAATCCTGTAGGGGCACACGGGGCGCACAAAAGCCGCCCTTAAAAACCACACGTCACCGCTTTGGTTTTTTTTTTTTTTTATTAAAAATCGACAAAGTTTTAAAATTTGGTTTTTCCGCGATAACTTTTTGTGCCGATGTGCTAGCACAATTCTAAAGGCACTGGCGCATGCGCCTCACTTACGCGCACACAACGATATATCGCACTGGTCTTTAACTCTAAAAAATCCTATTTTTAGGAATTTTTTTTTTTTTTTTTTTTTTTTTGCGGAGCTCAACTTAAATCGACTGATCTCGAGCGCGGTCCGGTTAGGTTTTTTTTTTTTTTTTGCTCCTTCTTTAGCCCGGACGAACGAGATATATCCGAGTCATTTACTTGTTATATCCTACTTGTGTTTGGTGAATATATAATACTGTGATTGGAAATATTTGTTGTTTTATTATACATATATTAATAACTTGTGTTGTGTTACGTGCTGTTCATATTATTTGTTATATCGGTTCGCGCAGCCGTGTTGCCTTTCCCGATCCAACACCGTCCGCAAGATTTGTGTTTATGCGTATTGTGGTGGACCGGGGAAGATGATCGGCTGCGTGTACAGGTATATTTTGTGTATCTGTTTAGTGTTATATTTATATATTGTGTGTACTATATTTATTTATACTTGTGTTTGTGTGTTGTATGTATCTATGTGTATATTTATTTACTTATATTATTTTATAGTATTTTGTGTTAATATAGATAAATATTATTGTTATGTTATATACTGTGTTATATATAGGATCGGGTATGGGGTTGTGTGCTGGTGGAAGGATTTTGACTCTTTGTTTATTTATTAGTTTCAAATTACAGTGTTTTCTTATATCTATTACATTTTTTTTTTTTTTTTTTTTTTTTTTTTTTTTGTTTCTATATATGTTTTACATTATTTTTCCTAAATTAGTGTTCTATTTGTTTTAGAATTTTGTTTACATGTTTATTATTCCAAATTACACTGTTTCTTATATCTATTTTCTTGTTTTTGTTTTCTAATGATAGTGAGTTTGTATATCATGCTACGCTTAGTCTAATTCATCTCCTAGTGAGGTATTCTATATTTTCTTACTTATCTATTACTATATATATTATCTTATATGCTATTTACTCTGACACTGTAAGTATGTATGCTACAGTATACATCCACAGTGTCATATTTTTATACACTTTTATTATGCTATCGTATTTTGCTGGTCAATATATATTATTAAGTTAAGTTTATGCTTCTACTAATTTGTTTTATTTTATTTTGCAGGTTACCTCAACGCCGGTCTCCTGCGAGTGGTGAGTATATTTGAAATTTTCTTTAATTGTGTGTAGTTTTATTGCGTGTATTACTATTTGATGTTGTTATTGTGTGTGTTTGCTAAATTTAGTGTACTTGCAAACTGACAACTTTTGAATTAAAAGTTGCAAGTTTTAATGTTGCAGTAATTGTGTTGTGTGCCTGTATTGTGTTGTTTGCAGTATTGTATGTTAGCTTTGTGTTGATGTTGTGTGTGTGTTAATGTGCATGTTTAGTTATGTGTTATTGTGTGTTTGTTGTTTGTGTGTATTTACCAAGCAGGTTCCCGGCTGCATCTACTCTTTACAGGTCGCCATGTCCAATTGTTAGACAGAGCATACCGGTACCACGCACGATAGCGGAACCGTAGGCCGCACCTCGTTGTCAGTTGTTTATTACATGTTCGAGAAAAACCAGATTTTCAGTCCATTTATTATTCAACGAGGCGCGGCTTCCGGTCCATTACTATTGTGTTGTTCCCGGTAGCTCGTCTAACTGTAAGCCACGGATGTGCGCACTATTGCGTCCCATCTAGCCCTAACTGGGCATTTATCGCTGAAGGCGTTGTGTGCAGTTTCGGCCCTTCTCTCCCGGGCGCAATTCGTACACTTTGGTGGCGCACCAACCGCATACTCCTCACACTCTTTCCGGGTGTGAGGGCCACCACAGTGGCTACACATCTCCTGGGTCTCCCGGCACAGCTTCTTGCCGTGGCCGAAGCCCAGGCAGATGGTGCACTGCGTAAGTGGCGACCTGTCTGCCACCTGCAGAGTCTGCAGGTCCACCCTCACTGTACCGACATCCGTGAGCCTTCTCCATATGGCAGCTGAGGTTTTGAGAACCACTCTGTGGGTTTTCGGGTTACGTCCTTTAATATAATACGCGACTTCCATACAGTCTTCGCTCTCTTCAAGACCCTCAAACACCAGCTTGTTCTGGTTCCTGAGGGCCTTGAAGAGATCGTCCTCTGTATGGACTCTAAGGACACCCGTTATCATCACCATAGGTCTTTTGTTGGTGATGTCCTCTGCTGTTAACTCTGCCCTTTCTGTCCTCAGCTTTTTCTTGAGCTTCTCTCTCTCTTCTATTGTCTTACAGCTGACAATAACCCTGCCGTCTTTGGCTTTCCTGACGCGCTCGACCTCTACCCCCCCCTCTTTGGCATTTAAAGCCTTCCTGATATCTTTGAGGGTATCGTCGGCCGAGGCGTCGGCTTTCGCCGAGGTTATTGCCACTGAGTGTAGCGTCCTAAAGTTCGGGGGTTTGACTCCCGGCCTCTCAGCCGCTACACTCGCATAGCTCAGTCTCGGAGTGGAGTTGCACGCTTCGCTCACGCTCGCACTGTGTTTCTGAATAACTTGTTCCAAGTTATTCGCACTCACCAGGCTTCTTTTAAGTAGCTCAGCGTGCTCCTCCATCCGCTCCGTGATGACTCCTAGTCGTCTGCTGAGGGCTTGCTCCATGTCTTCCGTACAGGGATCCCTTCGGCGTGGCTCTGACATATCGACTTGCGTCTGCATGTCTCTCACAATCCGTTCGGGTTCCTTTGGTTCCATCATACTGACTTGCGTCTGCATGTCTCTCACTATCCGTTCGTCCAGAGCCTTCCCTGCTCTCCCCTCCAAAGACTGCTTTAGCTCGCAATATACCTCCTTGAACAGCATGTACAGACTTTCCATCGCGTCTTGTACCCCGTCCTTTATTTCTGTCTTCAGGTTCCTTGAATTTGACAGGTGATTTTTGGCATGGATGTAATATAATTTAGCCTCTTGCAACCTGTCTTGTTCAACTGCCACGTTTTGTGTAACCTCTGGTGGTGTTTCTTTTGTATAGGTTCTGTTTGCCGCCCGTTTATTGGAACCTGCGGCCGTTTGCGAGACTTTTTTGGGGGGCGAGGAGAATTTTAGGGTCACAGCCTTCTTTTTAATGTCTCCCTGTTTTGTAGTTTTTGGGCTTGGCGGTGTTTCTTCCCTATCCTTCACTCTTGATCTGATCGTGTCGGTCCACGGTCCTGGAGTGTGTATCAGAGGTGATGGAGGGGTGTCTATGCCCGATCTTCTTCTCACCTCCCGTGCTTCATCCGCCAAGACATCAAAAAGGTCATACTGATCTCTTCCTTCTTCTTCCATTCGGTCAGAAATTCTTCCTACATGGGTCAAAGTAGGATTTTTATTCCACTGTGGGTTTTTTAGTGGTGTTCTATACATTTTTGAGCGTTTTTAGATGGTGTGATGCCCTAAAATTTTAGCCTTAATTCTAACTGTTAGTACTAGCCTAATCGATGTGTGCAATAGCAACAGATCGAGAGGTCAATTAATAAAAATAAATAATATATATTGATCCAGTCAATTGTCTACAATTTTTAAAGTCACTTACTAACTAATATTTTTATTTATTTACAGGTGTAGGCGTCGGCGTGCCAGATACACTGTCTCAGGTAAGTTTCTATCCTATTTCTATATTTACAATTTACAATTTCTAATTCTATTTTTATTTCAGGTCAATGGAGAGGAGAGGAGAGGAGCAGGGAGCGTTCCAGAGGTGCCAGCAGGTCCGCCGCGTTGCGAGGAACCCGAAGACACCAAGAACGAAGGAATTGGAGCAAGGGTGAGTGAAATACGGGAGGTTGAAAAATAAGAGTGGGGGTAGAGGAGTGGGAGGGGGATAGAACGATAGGCCTCGTCGAGCCGAGTTGTTTAACCCCAAACTCGACCAACCTATCTGCCTTATTGAGGGAGCAGTGGGGTCCGAAGTTTTACCCTCGTCGGTCGAAATAAAACTTCGCGAACTTCGTACCTTCACTACTCACGCAATATTGCAGCTAGAGGACTGAGCTTGGGCTTATTCTTCTCGCCTCCACGAGCTCTGTCGAATGGGGGGGTAAAAAGGGGGGGTTGACCGTAGGACTCCGATTGGCTCCAGAAGGGGTCCAATCGGTAGAGGGAGTCCCGGGGATTCCTTTAGTGGAAACCCGGTCTTCGTCAAATAAATAGGGCCCGAGATATGGACAAGTCAAAAAATTCAAGATGGCCGCCGACCAAACTTTGACCCTCTCTAACTTGGGTATTTATTGTCCAAAATTACCCAAGATTGGGTTCGTACAGCTTCCCCAAGTGAGCTCTACGTCCCTACGTGAACAGTTTTTTCCCCAAATTTTCCAAAATTTTTATGTGCTAAGATGATAGAGTAGCACCTATGGGTGACCCCAGTCGAAGTCCCAACTCTGTACGCCCAATAGTTCCAGAACTATTGGTGTTTAAAGTTTATCCAAGATGGCGGCCAACTGTCAAAACTCGGCGAGAAATGGCTATAACTCCGCCAATAAAAGGCCTATCGCCGCCGGATTTCGACTGGAGTCGTTCCCAAAGTCTTCTCCACCCGTTTCGGGGGGGGGGGTGATGTCCAAAATTTTTGCCTGTTTTTATCCCCGGATATAGTCCGCTAAGTCAAGCACTTCGCCCCAGTCCAAATCCCGTCAAAATCGGACTTATATATCCGGAGATATAGCTAAAAGAATAAAAACAAAATGGCGGCGGCCCTTGGCCAAAAACCGGCGAAATCCCGTTACTCGGGTCTGGTTTGGCCCAGGACGACCGAGTTTGGGGTCAAATTGTAGGTCTTGAAGAGACCAGTCTAATTCTATAACCTAATTAATTTTATCTATTATATTTATCTATTTATACTTAAAAAACTGTTCAAAAGTCAATATCTCCGAAAGTATTGGAGATAAAAATACCGAAAAATACTCGAAATAAGTAATAAATTGTGCTCTAATTTATGATGATTTTTAATAATTTTGCCCTAATAATAAAAATTTCAAGGACTTAGAAAATTTTGAAAAATTTAGTTTTTTTTTGAAAAATTTCGAAGTATTTTCCTAGATTACCCTATGGGATTTGGGTACGGCTAGGTAGAGCTCCCTAGCGCGCACAAACTAGCAGTCTCAAATCCCGCGCGCCTCCAATAACTTCGGAGATATGAGGGGTCAAAGTTTAATATTCTAATTAAAAATAACTTAAAACTACTTAACTTAAAATTCTGCTCGGACCGGAAATGCGCCGTCCTCCACCAGGTCTTCAAACTGTCCTAACCTCAAATCGCTCGCTCCAGTAGTTCCGGAGCAATTTTGAGGTTAGGAAGTTGTTTTTTTTGCTTCCGGTTCCTCGGGGTCTTATCCGATCTTCGGAAACAGGATGTCAAACGACGCGTCTCGACGGGGGCTCGGCGGCTGCCGTGCTAGAATCTGCAGCTCCCTGGAACTTTTTGGACTTAAGTCCAAAAAACAAAAAAGCTGGAAAATTTTTACAACTTTTTAATTTTTTGCTCAGAAACTATGCCGAATCCTAAGGTCGTTTCTGGGCAGTTTCCCTTAGTTTTTCGTGCTCTTTCACGTGGTATTTTTTGTGAATAGATCCGACCAGTAGTTACAATTTTCGGTCCACGTTTTCCCGGTTTTCCGTCAATAACTTTCCCAACTGAGTTGGGAAAACCGCACTTTCACCGCAATCCTGTTGGGGCACACGGGGCGCACTAAAACCGCCCTAAAAAACACTACCTCACCGCTTTAGTTTTTTTAATTAAAATTGTTTAAAGTTTCAAAAAATTGTTTTTTTTCACAATAACTTCTTGTGCCGATGTGCTAGCACAAATCTAAAAACACAGGCACATGCGCCTCACTAACGCGCACACAACGGTATATCGCACGGGTCTCTAAGTGCAGAAAAACCTATTTTTAGGAATTTTTTCCCGAGGAGCTCAACTTAAATCGACTGCTCCGGGTCGCGGTTCGAGCAGAACTGGGTTCGGTTAGGTTAGGTTAGGTTAGGTTTTTTTTTTTTTTTTTTTTTTTGCTCCTTCTTTAGCCCGGACGAACGAGATATATCCGAGTCTACTACTATTTATGTACTACACTTTTGTATATATAAATGTTACTAAGGATTGAAATTTCTGGATTTGGGTGTTGGTTGGTTGTGGTTGGATATTGTTGGTTTATATTATACACTTACTTATATATTGGTTATATATGTTGATACTATATATACTTAATACTAATACATAGACGAGTAGCCGCGTTGCCTTTCCCAGGTCAAGACCCCCAACTCGATTTACGTTTGAGTTAGTTGTCTTGGTCCGGGGAAGATGATCAACTAATCGCCCATATAGTTCCCTAAATTGCCTAATACTATTATTATAGTATGTACTTACTTATATATTCACCTATATACTTGGGAGGGTTTGGGAATTTTGGAGGGCTCTTCATTTATTTATTAATGCTTATAATTTTAGTTACAATAATTCTTATTACATCGATGTTTCCTCTTTCCATGTTTTTACAATGTTAATTTTACAATATTTCTACATTTGTTTATGCTTCTTAACAATACTTTTATATAATTACCTAACTTACATATATATATATATATATCTATTTTTCTATTTATATTACGTGTTATTTAACCTTATTTGTTTATGTAATCTATGTAGTATGTTTTTACTCGTTCTTATAAGTAGTATGTATTTTTTTACAATATTTGCTTATTTTCCCTATTTATGCAGTTTTATCTTATATTTTACACCACAGTGTTTTACACATTCCACATTCACGTAGATCGTGTCCTATAGTTACTTTACTTGGTAATTATACATGTAAGCTTCATATTATAGACGCTAGTGAGATATATACAACTATATATTCTTAGTGTCATTATTTATACATTAATTTTTATACTATTGTTTTTTTTTCTTATCTTATTTTTGTTAGTGCTCAATACATGTTATCTACACTTGTTATTTTACATTATTTCTAGGTCACCACTACTAGCCGGGTGTCTGAAGGTGTTTCCCTAAGAAAGGCGCGACAAGCGGATCTACTGTAGACCCCTTCTACGCAACGTGGGATTTAGTATTGGGTAAGTGTAATTTTGGTTTCTTATGCTTAGTGTGTGTTATTACCTGTGTTTGTGGATTGCTAGTGTGTGTTTGTTGAGCGTAAGTGAGTTAGATTGTGTTTGTTATTGTTTGTGTGTTTGTGTTGCGTATGTGTGTGTGTGTGCGTGTGAGTGTGTGTATACGTTTGCAGGTGTACTTGTGTGTGTATGAGTTGTTTTACTACGTTTGTTGGTGCGACATATGCTTGTGTGTGTGTTACAAAGAAATTGCAAGTTTTGTCAACAAAAGTTGCCAATATTTCACGTGTCGGTGGTGATGTTTGCATGCTTTGTTGTTTGTAGTTTAGTTTTACTTTGTTTGTGTTTGTATGCTTGTGTTTGTGTTTGTGTGCTATACTACACTGCTTCAGATCCCCGGTTCCATCTTCTTTCACTGTTTCGCCGCTTTCAATCCAATTTTTATGTTGTGTGGATTCGCTCAATATTAGATGTGTGCTCGAGGGTTTCACGCAGAATAGCGAAGCCATAGGCCATGCCTTATTGCCCGGTTTGTTATGCATATTGTATTTCCTATTATATCAATTTTACAACAAGGCACGGCTTCCGACCTATTACTATTTTGTTGTCCCCCTCTACGCATCTAACAGTAGGCGACGGCTGTACGCGCGATCTTGTCCCAGCGTGCCCTAACCGGGCACACCTCGCTGAATGCATTGTGTTCAGCGTTTTCTCTCTTCTCGCGGATACAGTTCTTACACGCTGGCTGTGTTCCAACCGCGTGCTCCTCACATTCTGTGCGTGTGTGCGGTCCTCCGCAGTGACTGCACATTACCTGGGTCTCCCGGCATAGCTTTTTGCCATGCCCAAAGCCCAGGCATATTGTACATTGGACAAGCGGCGACCTGTCCGTGACCTGCAGTGTTTGCAGGTCCACCCTCACTGTTCCTACGTCCGTCATCCTCTTCCATAAGGCCGGTGCTACTCTCAGTATCACTTTATGGGTCTTCGGATTCTTTCCTCTTATTTTGTACGCGACTTCCATACATTCGTCGCCCTCCTCCAGTCCCTCAAAAACCAGATTATTCTGGTTTCTGAGGGCCCGGAATAGGTCGTCGTCTGTATGGACCCTTAGGACGCCGGTTATCATCACTAAAGGTCTTTTGTTAGTGATGTCTTCTGCCACTAGTGCTGCTTTCTTCTGCTTAAGCCTTTGCTTAAGCTTTTCTCGGTCTTCTACCGTCTTGCAGCTTACTATGACCCGTCCATCCTTAGCCTTACGGACTCGCTCTACGTCCACCCCCCCATCTTTGGCGTTTAAAGCCTCTCTTAACTCTTTGAGGGTGTCGTCTCCAGAGCGGTTTTCCTGGGTGTTGGTTATGGCTACGGAGTGTAGCGTTCTATAAGCCGGGGGTTTATCTCCAGTCTTTATAGCCGCCACACTCGCGTAGCTCGCTCTCGGGATGCATGCTTCGCTCATACTTGCACTGGTCTTCTCAATAACTTGTTCCAAGTTATTGATCTTCTCAATACTTCTTTGGATGAGCGCTGCATGCTCCTCCAACTTTCCCACTAAGATGTCTTTCTCTTCTTCGGAAGTTCTCTTCCTCTCCTCCTGGGAGAAACCCTGTGGTGGATACTGCGTCTGCATATCCCTGACAATTCGTTCGCCCAGGGCCTTCCCCACTTTGTCCACCATGGCCTCTCCAAGAGCCTCGTCAGTTTTCTTTAACAGGACATACAGCCGACTCACGGCGTACTGTATGCCCTGCTTTATTTCCGTCTTCAAATTCCTTGAACTATTAATGTGTTCATTGAATTTGTCGACGCACTCTTTGGCCTCCAGCATCCTCTCCTCTCGTGTTGCCACGTTCTTCGGAACTTCTGGTGGCGTCCGCTTTGTGAAGGTCTTGTTCACTATTTCTTTGCTGGGGCCTGCCACAGCTTTCGTAGCCTTTTTGGTGGGTGGGGAGAACTTTAGGGATATCCCTTTCTTTCTTCTTAACTCTTCCTTCTTTTTCTCCATTACCTTAATTCCCTCAGGGCTGAGCGGCTGTAGCATTTTTCCTTTATATGGCGACAAGCCCTGCGCCACTCTCTTATTATTAATTATAATAAGATGTTCCGCTTCCCTCTTTTTATGCTCAGCATAGGTGGTGTATGGCGGGAGTGGTTTTGGGGATGGAGATTTGGTAATTCCCAGATGTTTTCTTATTACTCTCCTCTCGTCCAGGAGATCCTGCAGTGGGCTTCCCTCTATCCCTTCCTCCGCCATCTCCCCTCCTCTCTCTCGGATCTCGTCCCAAGTGGGGTATCGATTCCATTCCTCATCTAAATGGTCATCCTCCTCTTCGGCCCTGATTTTCTGTTTCGACGGTGTGCGAAACATAGTTAAGAAAAAAGGGGGGTTCCCTAGTGCTAATCTAAATCTAAGTGTGAGTCCTATATTATTCAATCAGTGCAATAGCACACAATCGAAGGGTCAGATTTTTAAAATAAAATAAAAGAAATAGACAATATGTATTGACCAGTCAATATTCACAGGTATTCCTGTCACCGTCAGCGTGTCAGGTTTATTACAAATACTTATTATTACTAATTTTCTAATACTAATCTGCCTTATTTCTACAGGTAAAAACCTGGGTCGATGTCAACTACTCACTATGTGGTCAACGTGTAAAGTGCAGATAAGTATTATACCTATTATAGTCAAGCTACTTATTTCCTAACTTACAATTATTACTTACACTAATTGTTCGCTCGAACACTACACTTACTAATATTTTTTTTTTCTTTTGTTTCAGGTCCAGGGGGAGAGCGGGAAGGCGCCGGGGGCCGGGAGCGGTGCAGGAAGACTCGCCACGACGCCACGAGTTCACCGACACCAAGAACGCCGGAATTGAGGGAGAAATCAGGAAAGTACAGGTAAGTGGAAATTGGGGGGGGAGATAGAGGGGGGGGTTTCAATCGACAGATCTCTCCGCTGCGAAGAGTTTGATACCAAACTCGACTACTTTTACTCCAATACTGACCGAGAAACTGGATCCGAAGTTTTACAACTTCTGATCCAGACAAAACTTCGGTCTGTGTTTCTCGGTGAGTATCGGTGCCAGAAGAGCGTGAGTGGGCTCAAACTTCTCGCCGCAAAGAGATCTACCGATTGGGATGAAAAAATAGGGTACAATTTTTGGGAAAATTTTAGACTCAAAAACCGGTCCAATCGACGCGCCTGGTCCTGGGGGCCACCCCTGAGGAAACCCGAGTGTCCTCAGGTGGATATCCTGGAAGTTATGAGGAATTGAAAAATTCCAAGATGGCCGCCGTAAAAGTTCAGACGCCCAGATCTCAGGAACCAAGCGCTCGATTGGGCCCGTGTTTGGGTTCCTATTACTGCCCCTGGCCTGATCTAGGTCCCTATACTAATTTTGGAGGTCCAAAACTTTTGGCTAATTTTTTTGGCTCTATCGTGTAGATCTATCAATTTTAATACCCAAGGTCGAAATCCGAAGTCTCTACGTTGAGAAATGGCCGAGTTATGGACTTCCGAAAAAATCCAAGATGGCCGCCGAACTGTCAAACTGTGGCGAGAAAACGTCACAGCTCCGTCGTTATTGGTCCAAATGAGACCGGATTTCGTCCTGGGTACTATTCGTCACCTTCCCCACCCTGCCTGGGGGGGGGCTTACACCAAAAAATATTTGCCGATTTTATAGGCTAGTCAGCTAGTACAGCTTGTCCCGATGCCAGCATCCAAAACCCCGTCGCGCTGCGCCCTATAGTTGCGGAGTTATTAGAAATTTAAGATTTCCAAGATGGCGCCGGCCCTTGGCCAAAAGGCACCGAAAACCGGTTACTCGGTTACCTATGGGCCGAATCGCGTCGAGCTTGGGCTCAAATGAAAGCTCGCGACGAGACCTGTCTGCTGGTATCCCTAAACTAATTTTACACCTTATATATTTATAAATATTTACAAATTTAGCCAAAAAACTTATATCTCAGAAACTACAAGTCCAAAAAATTCCAAAAAATAGCCAAATAATAGATAAAAAAGTGCTCTATTTTGCCCCGATTTTTAATAAATTTACCCTAATATTAAATTAATTGAAAAAGATAAAAATTTTGAATTTTGTGATTTTTTAATTTTAAAAAGAGATTTTTGTTCCAAAAATTTTTGGATTTTTATGCGGCCAGGTAGAGCTCTCTAGCGCGCACAATCCTGTAATTCCAAAATCCACGCGTCTCTTATAGGTTCCGAGATATTTACCTCCAAAGTTATATTTTCTAATTAAAATTAATCTTAAACTACTTAACTTAAAATTCTTCCGGGACCGGATTTGAGCTCCTCCAGAAGGTGTCCTAGTTGGTTCCTAACCTCAGCTAAATTGCTCCAGAAACTACGGAGCAATTTTGAGGTTAGGAACTTGTTTTTTTGAGTCCTGTTCAGCCGGATGTTGTCCGATGACCACGTGTGGGGTGTCGGGAGATGCGTCTCGATGTTCCCTAGATGGCTACCGTGGTAGATTTTTACGTTCCGAAGAACTTTTTGGGGTTAGGCCCAGAAAACAAATTTTTACCGAAAATTTTTCGACTTTTTAATTTTTTGCGAAGTAACTATAAAAAATCCTAAGGTCGTTTCTGGCCAAAAGACCTTAGTTTTTGATGCTCTATTAGCCTGTAATTTTTATTTTAAGATCGGTCAATAAATGACGATTTTCATACCACGTTTTTCCAGTTTTCACTTAATAACTTTGTGGCCGGAGTTGGAATTTTAACACTTGTATTTTTAACAGGTGGGGGCACATGGGCCCCTCCAAAGTCGCCACTAAAAATTTGGTGTCGCCGATCTTGTTTCCAAGATATGATTTTTTGAAATTTCGAAATTTGGTTTTTCCGGAATAACTTTTTTGTCCGAACAGATACGAAGACACTGAATGCATAGGCACATGCGCCTCACTTGCCCGCACAGTTTGATACTACGCACAGCACTGTAGCACTTGAAAAACCTATTATTTTGAATTTTTTCCGCGGAGCGATTTTCAAATCGACTTGTTTCGAGCGCGGTTCGAGCGGAACTGGTTAGGTTAGGTTTTTTTTTTTTTTTTTTTTTTTTTTTCTGGTGGGCCCGGACGAACAAGATATGTCTGGGCTGCTACTATTTCTATTTGTTACATTTCTTAATATAAAAAAAAATTTACTAATATAATATTGTGCATGTGTGTTTATACGTGTGTGATTGTGTATTACATGTATAAAGTGTTTTTGGTTTGGGTTGGGACGTGTTGGCTTGGGTTGGGATGTGTTGTTTTGTGTTGGGAGTGGTGTTGGAGGGATTAGGTTAGGTTAGGTTAGGTTAGGTTAGGTTAGGTTAGGTTAGGTTTCCCCCAGGGGGTGCCGCCCTGGACACGTCTCCGTCCAGGAAGCGGTACAAGGGGATGCGTCCCCGGGGCCCTTAGCCGCCACTGTCACATCCCCCCTTCACTCCGTGACAGTGGTGTCCCACCTATCCACACTCCAAATCCTTGTATTCCTCCCCATTCCTTCCAAACCTCCCTCACAAACACCCCTCCCTTCCGACGGCGACCGCCAGCGTCGAGCTTGCTCCGCTGGCTGTCGAGGAGAGGGCGGCGCGGTTCTGCCCCGCGCGCCCGTTTGACGTGGACAGTGGCGGCGGGCCCAGAGATGGGCACTACCGCCGAGCGTTATCCCGTGTGGTGTCGTGGTCACGTCTCGCGGCCACACGGGACCGCGGGGCTTGCCTTCAGTGGCTGGCCCAAGTGGATGAGCACCACAATAAAAAATCCCCTAATACCTAAGCTGCGGCGCAGGGCGAGAGGTTTTGAGGCCGGGGGGGTAAACCCGGTCGCTACTGCGGACCACACCCAGTTTCTTTTTTACAACGTTGAATTACTCGTGGGAACAGACATGGATACTTTTAATAAAACCAAAACAGACGCAGTGCCTGCGAAGGGCGGAGCTGATGTAGGTGAGGGGCCCGTGAAGGGCCCACCCAACACGAAAGGGCCCGAGAAGGGCGGAGCGGGAACGAAGACGTTCTATTCCCGATTCCTATCGGCAATCTCATCGCCGCCGGAGGAATCGGGAAGTAGTAAGACTGTAGCGCGCGACACCCCGGAGCCGCTACTAAGAGGTGTCTCCGACGAAGGGTCGGAATACTCGTCCTCCATACCATCGGAGGACGAGGGGAGGCCCGCCTCCACCAATCTGCCCCCTAAGGCCCAGGGTGCCAAAGCACCGGTCGCCAAAGGGGGTAAAGGCGCCCCTCCCAAAAAAGGAGACGGAAAAACGAGCCAGGTAGCCTCCCGCAATGAGCGGTTGAGACAATACCTGGCTCTCGACGACCTCTCACCCATGACGTCGTCGGACGAGGAGGGAATTGTGCCCCCACTTAAGCCCCCGCCCAAACCTCCGGCTGCTGCCAAAGCGCCGGATGCCAAGCGGGGCAGGGGCCGCCCTCCAACTACCGGAGAATACGTGGGGCTGGCGGACGCCAAAAAGGCGCTCGTTGAGGCCCAACGCGCGGAGCTCGAGCTCCAGACCGAGAAGGACATCGTGGAGAAGGCCCGACTAATGGCGACCGCGAGGGTTACTAGGTCTAAGACCGTTGGTGCCCCCGCGGGCCAGGCCCCTCCCGAGTCCTCTCGCCAGGAGCACGCCGAGGGCCTCCGGCGCCAGATCGCCGACTCGTTGGCGGTGGTGGCCGGAGTGGCCAAAGTTTCGAAGGGCCTTAAGGGCACCCTCCAAAAGGCCCTTAAGGAGGCGGTGTCGGCGGTTCAGGAGGCTTCTGATGAGCTCCTGACCCGCACCGACACCGACGAGGTCGCTCTGCTCCGTGCGGCGAATCGCCGCATGGAGGCGGAGCTGGCGGACCTGCGCCGCGAATTGGCGAGCATCCGCTCGGAGCTCGCCGAAGCTCGCGCCGGGCCCGTCCGCCCCGCGCCACCACCACCGCCAGAGCCCACACCACCACCGACGACGACGGCCGCAGACCTGGACCGTCTCATTCTCCTGATGGAGACCAGGTTTGCGGCCATGGAGGAGCGACTCCAGCCCGCGAGGCCGGCACCAACACCCGGACCGGCCCCATCGCCAAGGCCCGCTCCTCCCAGGACGACGACGCCAAGCCCCTCGCTCATCTCTGGGCGCTTGGCGGAAGAATTCCCTCCTCTTCCATCGAGGAGGGAATCGTCGGAGACGGCGACACTCCTGTCGCCCCCAAGTGCCTGCCCGGCGCCCCCTCCCGCGGCCGTAGCTGCGGTCGAAGGCTGGACTACGGCAGGCCGTAAGAAGAGGGCCAAAAGTAAGGCCCCGCCGTCGTCCGGCGCACAACCGGCCACGACTGCCGCTGCAGCGCAGCCCACCCGCGCGCAGCGGCGAGGAGGAAGAGGCCGCAAAGGGAAAGGGCAGGGGGACGTGGCGCAGGCTCCGGCCTCGCAGCCCCCCCCCCACCCCAGCGCCCCAAAAGAAGACAGCAGCCAAGGAGAAGAGGTCGCCGCGATTGCGTCCCCCGAAGTCCGCCGCCGTCGTCCTGACTCTACAGCCAGGCGCGGCGGAACGAGGGGTTACGTACGCGAACCTCTTCTCTAAGGCGAAGAGTGAAATCCGACTGGCCGACCTCGGGATAGAGGGCGGTCTACGGCTCAGGATGGCGCGCACTGGGGCGCGAATACTGGTGCTTCCTAGCACCAGCGACGCCCCCAAAGCAGACGCCCTGGCCAACCAACTGAGGACCGTCCTCTACCCCGAGGACGTGCGTGTCTCCAGGCCCGAGAAGACTGTGTGTCTTCGCGTCTCGGGCTTGGACGACCACGCACACGAGGAGGATGTGGCCGCTGCCATCGCGCGGACCACCGGATGCTCCGCAGGGAGCATCAAGGCGTCGAAGGTCCGTCCCGGCAAAGACGGGATGGGCCAGACGGTGGTGGCCTGCCCGGTGGCGGCCGCCAAGCAGCTCCTCGCTGCCAAGACGAAGCTCCTGGTGGGCTGGGCCTCAGCCATGGTAGAGGCCCTCCCCCATCGCACCCAGAGGTGCTATCGCTGCCATGAGGCTGGCCACGTGGCAGCGAGATGCACCTCGGAGGTGGACCGCAGCGGCGAATGCTACCGCTGCGGTAAAAGTGGTCACCTGGTGACCGGCTCCTGCTCTGCGAAACCGCACTGCCCTGTGTGCGAGGCCGCGGGCAGGCCAGCCGGTCACCAGCTGGGGTCGAAGCCGTGTAAGGCTGGGCCCGCCAGGAGGAAAGTCACGGCCAGCCGGATGGCGCCGGGCAAAGCCGCGGCCGCGGCGGCAACACCAACAGCCGCCGCGGGGAGCGGCAAGGAGTAATGCCCGTGGCGGTAAGGCCACGGGCGAGCGGCAGCGGGCGTTGAGGCCACGGGGGATCCAGCAGGCCTCCGCCCGCACCAATGCCGCGAGAGGGCGCGAGAGGTAGCCGCGCGACCCTCTCAGGGCCGGGGAACACTTCCCCGGCCCACACACAGGAGAGGCCGCCTCTGGTTATGAGGCGGCCCACCGCTCGCCGGGGTCGCGGATCAAGGCTCACGCTACATACCGTGACCCCGGCACTCTTGCGGAAGAAGGCTCCCATGGGGTTTTAGTGGGTATACCCGGCGTCGGTCGTATTGATTAATCGGCGTCGGGGGAGCCCCACACACCGGCCGCGACATCCCCCTCGCGGCTGACGGTGCGGCAACGCATTTCCCCATGTAAAAAAAAAAAAAAAAGGTTAGGTTAGGTTTTTTTTTTTTTTTTTTTTTTTTGTTGTAGACCCGGTGCTCTCCATCATGTGATAAGACGGAGATTAAGCTTACTTCTGAATTGTTACTGTTTTAAAAATGTGTTTAATGTGTAGGATAATATACTTACTTATATTATATGATATTCTATTTGTTTAGTGTATGTATATACACGAACGACCGCGTTGCCTTCCCAAGTCAAAACCCTCAGCTCGATTTGTGTTTGAGTTGGTTGTTTTGGCTCGGGGAGATGATCAGCCCTCGCGTATATATTTCCCTATTATTTCAATTTTTGATTTTATATAATTTGTACATACTTACATATTTGTTTATATACTTGGGATGGTGCGGGAGTATGTGTTGGGATCTTTATTTAACTTTTATTTAACATTTATACATGTGATTACAAACTTATTTTTAATACAGTTTTGTTTACTTAATTCTATACATTTTTATTTCTACTAATTTTAGAAAATTTTACTTACATCAAATTACTCTGTTTCTTATATAATTTTGTTGCCTAATTTGTTTTAATGTGTTGTTTTTCGTATCAATTTTCTGTCTAATGTTTTATTTTAATATTCTTACTTATTGTTCTTTTAATTGTGTTTGTGTGTTGTTTATACATGTTTATTATCTGTTATGTTTTACAATTCTTTACGCTTTTTATTTCTTTATATCTTATGTCCTAATACAAACGGTTCTTTCCATACGGTAGTTTTATCACTATATTATTCTACTTACAGTATATATTATATTACTACACTCATTTCTGACGCTGTCAGTGAATATACAAGTATAGTACTACAGTGTTCATTTTTATACACTTTTATATTACTATTTCCTATTACTGGTCAATATATACGTATTTGTTCTTTTCATTGGTAACTTTTACTATTTTCTTTCTGTTTCAGATTCTCTACTACTATCTCCGGGCAGCTGCAACAGGTAACTAGTTTTGTTTATATTTTACTCTGTAATGTTGTGGGTTGTAATAGTTTTTAGTGTTTGTTATTGTTATGCTTGATACAGTGTTGCTTGAACTCACTACTTTTCCACCAAAAGTAGTTTGTTTCTATGTGGGTACTGTTTATCGTGTCTTATCTGTTAATTTTATTTATGATGCATGTCTATTTAGTGTTACATGTTTGTTTTAGTGTTGTATTTGTGTTTGTGTGTGTCCATTTATATGTGTGTATTTGTGTTTGTGTATTGATGTTGTGTCCTTTGTGTTCCCTGTTTTAGGTGCCCGGTCAGTCGCCACCTAGATATATGGTAATGTGGTTGCCCTCCTTAGCATGTGTAGTCTACTGTTAGTCTATCTACTGACTCCACGCAAAATAGTGGGGCCGTAGGCCGCTTGTCGCTGTGTGATTTAGTGTTATTAAATTGTTACCAATTATTCCGTCAGGTTTTTTATTCAACGAGTCGCGGCTTCCGGTCCATTGCTATTTTGTTGTCAACAGCTGATCTTCTAACAATAGGCCACAGTTGTGCGCACAATCGCGTCCCATCTTTTTCTCACTGGGCAGGCCTCGCTGAACGCATTATGTCCTGCCTCTGCCCTTTTTTCACGGACGCAATTTTTACATTTTGGTGGCACATCCACCGCATATTCTTCGCACACATTCCTTGTGTGGGGCCCACCACAGTGGCTACACATCTCCTGAGTTTCCCTGCATATCTTTTACCATGCCCGAAACCCAGGCAGATGGTGCACTGTGTAAGTGGCGACCTGTCTGTTACATGCAGGGTTTGTAGGTCTACCCTCACCATACCAACTTCTGTATATCTCTTCCAAAGGGCCGGTGACGTCTTGAATACTACTCTGTGAGTATTCGGGTTTCGTCCTCGGATCTTATAAGCAATTTCCATATAGTCGTCGGTCTCCTCAAGGCCCTCATAAATCAGTTTATTCTGATTTCTGAGAGCCCTGAAGAGGTCTTCGTCTGTATGCGCTTTGAGGACCCCCGTAATCATCACCATAGGTCTCTTATTGGTGATGTCTTCTGCCACTAAGTCCACCCTTTCCTTCTTTAGCTTGGCCTTGAGCTTTTCGCGTTCCTCCACTGTCTTACAGCTGACGATAACTCGGCCATCCTTGGCTTTCCTAACACGCTCGACTTCTACCCCCCCTTCTTTGGCATTAAGTGCCACCCGAATCTCTTTGAGGGTATCGTCGGCAGAGCCGTTGCCTTTCTCGGTAGTTATCGCCACTGAATGCAGTGTCCTGTAAGTCTGGGGCTTTTCCCCCGTCCCTTCAGACACCACTCTCGCGTAACTCGCTCTCGGCCAACACTCCTCACTCTCAATCCCCCTGTTCTTAAGAATAACCTGCTCGAGGTTATTCGTACTCTCCAGGTTCTTCTTTAGGAGTTTGGAGTGTTCTTCCATTCGTTCAGCGAGGATGTCCCACTTCCTACTGAGCTCTTCCCTATCCTCTTCCTCCATAATAGGTCTGCTCTGCGTAGGTCCCGTCCAATCCGTTTGTATTTGCGCATCCTGCCGCTTTTTTCTGTATTCGTCCGGGTCTTCATCTCGGGTCCGTGCGTCTTGGGATTTATTCCCTTGCGCACCCCGGTATACTTCCCCTTTTTGTGCCAAGGCCTTCTCCAGTTCTGTTTCCGATTCTTTAAACAGAGCGTACAAGCGGTCTACCGCATTCTGTACGCTCTGTTTGATCTCCGTTTTTAGATTTCTGGAGGTTCCCAGGTTTATGTTGAACTTCGACATACAGGCTTTGGCCTCGGATTTCCTATTTTGGTATTTCTCCACCTTTGGTGGAGTGGCCTTTTTTGCTGTTTTACTCCCGTATGTCAAGGTGACCTTTTTCTTCATAGTTGTTGTTATGCCCTGGCTTGTTAAACTTTGGGGACTGGCTGTTTTGGCCCTTTCTCCTCTTCCCTTTTCTCTAGGGGACAGGGAGGGAATAAATTCAACCTCATCGTCCTCGGAGTCGAGCGTCAGAGACCCTTCCCTTATAGCTCTCTCCTTCCTTTCCTCTTTACCTTCTCTATCCCCCATTTTTCCGGAGAACCTGGCTCCTCGTCCGACGTCATATATTTCTTTTGTGGGTTGCGATATATGAATGGTGCATTCGGCGTCGGTGGAGTTCGGTTCCTTCGCATGGTCCCAGTAATCGGAGATCTAAGTACTGAGACAATATCCTAAAACTACTTATATTATTCCGCCGGCGCAATAGCACCTAGCCGAGGTGTCAATTTATAAAATTCTAGATAAATATATATTGACCAGTCAATATGTCAAAATTATACAGTCACTTATATACTAATACTTATATTTATTTACAGGTATTGCGTCGGCGTGCCAGCTACTAAGTAACAGGTAAGTCCTTATCCTAATACTATAGTCACTTTTTCAATTACTAATATTAATTTTTTTTTTCAGGTCAATGGAGGGAGAGGAGAGGAGCAGGGAGCGTTCCAGGAGTACCAACAGGTCCGCCGCAATGCGAGGAATCCGAGGACACCAAGAACGAGGGATTGGAGCAAGGGTGAGTAAAATAAGGGAAGTTGAAAAATAAGAGTGGGGGTAGGGGGATGGGAGGGGGATAGAACGATAGGCCTCGTCGAGCCGAGTTGTTTAACCCCAAACTCGACCAACCTATCTGCCTTATTGAGGGAGCAGTGGGGTCCGAAGTTTTACCCTCTTCGGTCGAAATAAAACTTCGCGAACTTCGAACCTTCACTACTCACGCAATATTGCAGCTAGAGGACTGAGCTTGGGCTTATTCTTCTCGCCTCCACGAGCTCTGTCGAATAGGGGGGAGAAATGGGGGGGTTGACCTTACGACTCCGATTGGCTCCAGAAGGGGTCCAATCGGTAGAGGGAGTCCCGGCGGTTCCACCAGAGGAAACCCGGTCTTCCCCAGTCAATTAGGGCCCGAGTTATGGGCTACTCAAATTTTCCAAGATGGCCGCCGACCAAACTTTGACACTCTCTATCTTGGGGGTTTTGAGTCCAAAATTACCCAATATTGGGTTCGTTCAACTGCCCCAAGTGAGATCTACGTCCCTGTGTGAACAGTTTTTTCACAAATTTTTGCACGATTTTTTGCGCTAGGATGCTAGGGTAGCGCCTATGGATGACCCCAGTCGAAGTCCCAAGTCCGTACGCCCAATAGTTTCGGAGTTATTGGGGTTTGAAGTTTAACCAAGATGGCGGCCAGCTGTCAAACTTCGGCGAGAAATGGCTGTAAGTCCGCCAATAAAAGGCCTATCGCCGCCGGATTTCGACTGGAGTCGTTCCCAGTCCCTTCTCCACCCGTTTCGGGGGGGGGTTGATGTCAAAAATTATTACCTATTTTTATCTTCGGATATGGTCCGCTAGGTCACGCACTTCGTCCCAGTCCAAACCCCGTCAAAATCGGACTTATATATCCGGAGATAATCCAGATTCAAGAAAAACAAAATGGCGACGGCCCTTAGCCAAAAACCAGTGAAATCCCGTTTCTCGGGACTGGTTTGGCCCAGGACAGCCGAGTTTGAGGTCAAATTGTAGGTCTTGATGAGACCGTTCTAGATTTATACCCTAATTAATTTTATTTATTATATTTACCTAAATATTTACAAAAAACTGTTCAAAAATCAATATCTCCGAAAGTATTGGAGATAAAAATACCGAAAAATACTCGAAATATGTAATAATCTGTGCTCTAATTTATGACGATTTTTAATAATTTTGCCCTAATAATAAAAACTTCAAGGACTTAGAAAATTTTGAAAAAATTTTTTTTTGAAAAATTTCAGAGTATTTTCCTAGATAACCCTATGGGATTTGGGTGCGGCTAGGTAGAGCTCCCTAGCGCGCACAAACTAGCAGTCTCAAATCCCGCGCGCCTCCAATAACTTCGGAGATATGAGAGGTCAAAGTTAAATATTCTAATTAAAAATAACTTAAAACTACTTAACTTAAAATTCTGCTCGGACCGGAAATGCGCCGTCCTCCACGAGGTCTTCAAACTGTCCTAACCTCAAATCGCTCGCTCCAGTAGTTCCGGAGCAATTTTGAGGTTAGGAAGTTGTTTTTCTGCTTCCGGTTCCTCGGGGTCTTGTCCGATCTTCGGAAGCAGGGTGTCAGACGACGCGTCTCGACGGGGGCTCGGTGGCTGCCGTGCTAGATTTTTCACTCCCAAAGGAATTTTCAAGATATGGCCAGAAAACAAAAAAGTTGGAAAAATTTTCCCACTTTTTAATTTTTTCCCAGGTCGGTATGGGAAAATTCTAAGGTCGTTTCTGGCCACTTTTCTTAGAATTTTGCGCTCTTTCACGTGGTATTTTTCATTGTTAGCTCCGACCAGTAATTTCAGTTTTCGGCCCACGTTTTTCGGTTTCCGACCTGTAACTTTTCCAACGGAGTTGGGAAATCCAGTTTGCGCTGTGGTCTTATAAGGCACACGGGGCGCACAAAAGCCGCCCTTAAAAACACCACCTCACCGATTTAGTTTTCGAGTTATTAAACTCTAAAGTTTTAAAATTTTGTTTTTCGGCAATAACTTTTATGTCCGAATTGCTATGTTTACACTGATCACTCAGGCACCTGCGCCTCACTTTTCCGCACACTTTGATGCTACGCACGGCACTGTAGCTTCAAGAAAACCTATTTTTCGGAATTTTTCCGCGAGGAGCTCTGAGAAAATCGACCGTCCGGGGCCACGGTTCGAGCGGAACTGGTTAGGTTAGGTTAGGTTTTTTTTTTTTTTTTTTTTTTTTTTTTTTGCTCCTTCTTTAGCCCGGACGAACGAGATATATCCGAGTCGTTTACTATTTGTATCCTACGTGTGTATGTTGAATATATATTGCTTGTAGTTGGAAATATTTGTTGTTTTGTTATATTATATCTATAAAGTGTACAGTGTTTTCATGCTGTTTATTTTAGTTGTTATATCGGTTCACGCAACCGTGTTGCCTTTCCCGGTCCAACACCGTCCGCAAGATTTGTGTTTATGCGTATTGTGGTGGACCGGGGAAGATGATCAGCTGCGTGCACGGGTATATTTTATGTGTCTGTTTAGTGTTATATTTATATATTGTGTATACTATATTTATTTATACTTGTGTTTGTGTGTTGTATATGTCTATGTGTGTGTTTATCTACTTATATTGTTTTATAGTATTTGTGTTTATATGAATAAATATTTTTGTTGTGTTATATACTATGTTTTTATAGGATCGGGTATGGGGTTGTGTGCTGGTAGAAGGATTTTGACTCTTTATTTATTTTTCATATTATACAGCGCTCTTATTCTATTACAGTTTTTCCTTATAATTATTTACCAAGTATTTATGTATTTGTTATTGTATCGTTACATTTCTTGCGTTGTCAATTTAGAATATAGTTTATATTTAATGCAGACACTGTTATTTGTTCCAGAATATATCTTATTATATTTCTTTATTGTAAGAAACATTTTAATCGCAAGTACAGTTTCATTTTTCTTCTAATGAGGTTTCTTATAATTTTACATTTTATACTTTCTATTTATTGCTACTAATATATATACTTATATTACTTATGCTAATTGACGCTGTCAGTACATATACACAGTATATGTCCACAGTGTCATTTCTATACATTTTTATTTTACTGTTATATTCCACTGGTCAATATATATGTTCATAATTAAATTAAGCTTTTTAATATTGTGTTTGTTTGTTACAGGTCACCTCAACTATCCGGATACCTGGGGTTGGTAAGTATATTTTATATTTCCTGTTTAGTTTTATTGTTAGTGCGTAGTTATTCTGTTATGTGTGTGTGTTTTGCTTAGTTTTGTGTACTATGCAAACTAACAACTTTTACAATAAAAGTTGCGCGTTTCATTGTTGCTAAGTTTAGTGTAATGTGTTAATGTTATGTGTTTTTTTTGCAGTACTATGTAAGCTGAGTGTTATTGTTGTTTGTGTTACTGTGTGTGTTTAGTTGTGATGTTCTATGTGTATTATTGTTGTGTGTCCAACTTCCAGGTTTCCGGTCCAGCTTCTGTACAGGTCGCCGTGCCCAGAGCGTTAGACGCAGCTTGCCGGTTTCACGCACGATAGCCGAACCGTAGGCCTCCTCTCATTGTCAATTGTTTGTTGCTTGTTATAAAAACCAGATTTTCAGTCCATTCACTTTTCCAATGAGGTGCGGCTTCCGGTCCATTACTATTGTGTTGCCACCGGCAGCCCGTCTAACTGTAAGATACAGATGTGCGCACTATTGCGTCCCATCTAGCCCTTACGGGGCATTTATCACTGAAGGCATTATGACTCGTGTCGGCCCTCTTTTCCCGGGTGCAATTTGTGCATTTTGGTGGCACACCAACCGCAAACTCCTCACATTCGTTGCGAGTGTGCGGGCCACCACAGTGACTACACATCACCTGGGTCTCCCGGCACAGCTTCTTGCCGTGCCCGAAGCCCAGGCAGATGGTGCACTGCGTGAGCGGCGACCTGTCTACCACCTGCAGAGTCTGCAGGTCAACTTTCACTGTACCAACTTCCGTTAGTCTTCTCCAAAGGGCAGGTGAGGTTTTTAACACCACTCTGTGGGTCTTCGGGTTTCGTCCTCGTATGTAGTATGCAACTTCCATACAGTCTTCGCTCTCTTCAACGCCCTCAAACACCAGCTTGTTCTGGTTTCTGAGGGCCCTGAAGAGATCGTCCTCTGTATGTGCTCTGAGGACACCCGTTATCATCACCATAGGTCTTTTGTTGGTGATGTCCTCTGCTGTTAGATCTGCCCTTTCCCTCAGCTTCTCCTTGAGCTTTTGCCTTTCCTCCACAGTTTTACAGCTGACGATAACCCTACCGTCCTTCGCCTTCCGCACGCGCTCGATCTCAACCCCTCCCTCTTTGGCATTTAAAGCCTCTCTGATTCCTTTGAGGGTATCATCGGCCGAGGCGTTGGCTTTCCCGGAGGTTACCGCCACTGAGTGTAGGGTCTTAAAGGTCGGGAGTTTAGGCCCCGGTCTCTCGGCCGCCACACTCGCATAGCTCATTCTTGGAGGGCACGCCTCGCTTACGCTAGCACTGTGCTTCTGAATAACTTTTTCTAAGTTATTCGTACTCACCAGGCTTCTCTTGAGTAGCTCGGCGTGTTGCTCCATTTTCTCCGCGATGGCTTCCCATCTTTTGCTGAGGGCTTTCTCTGTGTCATTGTCACTGGGATCCCTATGGTGTGGCTCTGACATATCGACCTGCGTCTGCATGTCTCTCACTATCCGTTCGGGTTCCTTTGGTTCCATCATACTGACTTGCGTCTGCATGTCTCTTACAATCCGTTCGCCCAGAGCCTTCCCCACTTTGTCCACCATGGCTTCTCCAAGATCCTCATCTGTTTTCTTTAGCAGGACATACAGCCGACTCACTGCGTACTGTATGCCCTGCTTTATCTCCGTCTTCAAATTCCTTGAACTATTAATATGTTCATAGAATTTGTCGACGCATTCTTTGGCCTCTAGCATCCTCTCCTTTCGTGTTGCCACGTTCTTCGGAGCCTCTGGTGGCATCCGCTTTGTGAAGGTCTTATTCACCTTTTCCTGGCTAGGGCCTGCCACAGCTTTCGTATCCTTTTTGGTGGGTGGGGAGAACTTTAGGGATATCCCTTTCCTTTTCCTTAACTCCTCCTTCTTTCTTTCCATCTCCTTGATTCCCCCAGGACTGAGCGGCTGAAGCATTTTTCCCTTGTATGGGGACAAGCCTTTCGCTACTCTCTTGTCATTAATTATTACAAGGTGTTCAGCTTCCCTCCTCTTCTGCTCAGCGTAGGTGGTATATGGCGGGAGTGGTTTTGGGGATGGGGACTTGGTAATCCCTAGGTGACGTCTTATTACTCTCCTCTCGTCCAGGAGATCCTGCAGTGGGCTACCCTCTATCCCTTCCTCCGCCATTTCCCCTCCTCTCTCTCGGATCTCGTCCCAAGTGGGGTAGCGGTTCCACTCCTCATCACCATATTCGCTTTCGCTTTCTTGCGACCTAATCTTTTGCTTCGCTGGTGTACGGAACATTTTGGAAGTTGGATTCCCTAAAGTGTATGTTGTGGTAAATGTGAGTACTAATCTATTCGATTGGCGCAATAGCACACAATCGATAAGTCAATTTATAATAATATAATAATAAAATGGTATATATTGAACCAGTCAAATACTAATACAAATCTTATTTAACAATAATTGTCACTTACACACTAATTTTTGTTTTATTTACAGATAAACAACGTCGGCGTCCCAGCTATACAGTCAGAGGTAAGTTCTTGTCCTATATTTATATCTACTTTTTACACTTACTAATATTTATTTTTATTTCAGGTCAAAGGAGGGGAGAGGAGAGGAGCAGGAAGCGTTCCAGGAGTGCCAACAGGTCCGCCGCAATGCGAGGAATCCGAAGACACCAAGAACGAAAGGATTGGAGCAAGGGTAAGTAAAATAAGGTGAGTTGAAAAATGGGGGTGGGGATAGAGGGGTGGGGAGGGTATAGGATGATAGGCCTCGTCGAGCCGAGTTGTTTAACCCCAAACTCGACCAACCTATCTGCCTTATTGTGGGAGCAGTGGGGTCCGAAGTTTTACCCTCGTCGGTCGAAATAAAACTTCGCGAACTTCGAACCTTCACTACTCACGCAATATTGCAGCTAGAGGACTGAGCTTGGGCTTATTCTTCTCGCCTCCACGAGCTCTGTCGAATAGGGGGGGAAAATGGGGGGGTTGACCGTAGAACTCCGATTGGCTCCAAAAGGGGGCCAGTCGGTAGAGGGAGTCCCGGGGATTCCTCTAGTGGAAACCCGGTCTTCCTCAGACGTATAGGGCCCGAGATATGGGCTCGTCTAAAAAACCAAGATGGCCGCCAACCAAACTTTGACCCTCTCTAACTTGGGTATTATTTGTCCAAAATTACCCAAGATTGGGTTCGTACTGCTTCCCCAAGTGAGTACAATGTTCCTACGCTAACAGTTTTTCCCGGAATTTTTCGCGTTTTTTCGCGCTAGGATGCAAGGCTGTGGCCTAAGGGTGACCCCAGTCCAAGTCCCAACTTCGTACGACCAGTAGTTCCGGAGCTATTGGCGTTTGAAGTTTTTCCAAGATGGCGGCTAGCTGTCAAAAAACGGCGAGAAAGGGCTGTAACTCAGCCAATAATGGGCCCACCGCCACCGGGTTTGGACTGGAGTCGTTCCCAAAACCTTCTCCACCCGTTTCGGGGGGGGGTTGATGTCAAAATTTTTGACCCGTTTTTATCCCCGGATATGGTCCGCTAGGTCGAGTACTCCTTCCCAGTTAAAACCGCGTCAAAATCGGACCGATATATCCGGAGATATTAGAGATACAAAAAATTCAAAATGGCGGCGGCCCTTGGCCAAAATCCAGTAAAAACCTGGTTCTCAGGCCTGGTTTGACCAAAGACCACCGAGTTTGGGGTCAGGAGATAGGTCTTGAAGAGACCTATCTGTCTATGTCACTGTCTTATCTCTAGCACTTATATCTATTTATTTATAACTAAAAAACTGTTTAAAATTCAATAACTCCGAAAGTATTGGAGATAAAAATGCCGGAAAATATCCGGAATGTGTAATAAAAGGGGCTCTAATTTATTATGTTTTTTAATAATTTTGTCCCTATAATAAATAATTTAAGGACTTAAAAAATTTTGAAAAATTTAGTTTTTTGGAAATTTTCGGGATATTTTCCTAAGTAACACTATGGGATTTGGATGCGGCTAGGTAGAGCTCCTTAGCGCGCATAAACTGACAGTCTCAAATCCCGCGCGTCTCCAATAGTTTCGGAGATATGGGGGGTCAAAGCTTATTTTTCTAATTAAAAATAACTTAAAACTACTTATCTTAAAATTCCGTTCGGACCGGAAATGCGCCGTCCTCCAACAGGTCTCCAAACTATCCTAACCTCAAGTCGCCTGCTCCAGTAGTTTCGGAGCAATTTTGAGGTTAGGAAGTTGTTTTTCTGCTCCTGGTGCCTCGGGGTCTTCACCGATCTTCAGGTGCAGGGTGTCAGGCGACGCGTCTCGACGAGGGCTCGATGGCTACCGTGCTACTTTTTTGGGTTCCGAAGAAATTTTTCGACTTATACTCGAAAAACAAAAAACTACCAAAAATTTTTCCGGTTTTTATTTTTTAAAAAATTCCGGTTTTACAAATTCTAAGGTCGCATCTGGCGAAAACCCTTAGAATTTTGCGCTCTATCTTCGCGTATTTTTCGTTCTCAGGTACAGCTGATATTGGCGATTTTCACTCCACGTTTTTACACTTCCGGTCGAATAACTTTCCCGGGAGAGTTGGGAAATTCGCGCTTTGTGTCAGGGCCTGTAGGGGCACCGGAGGCGCACTAAAGCCGCCCTTAAAAAAGGGGGGTCACCGCTTTAGATTTTGAGAAAAATCACTTTGAAAATTTAAAATTTAGTTTTTCCACTATAACTTTTTTCCTATGTGTCCTATCACTGTCCTGATTTCATGGGCGTACGCGCCTCATGAACGCGCACACAACGATATATCGCACTTGTCTGTAACTCTTAAAAAACCTATTTTTCCGAATTTTTTTCTACGGAGATCTGAGAAAATCGACTGTTCTCGAGCGCGGTTCGAGCGGAACTGGTTAGGTTAGGTTAGGTTAGGTTAGGTTAGGTTAGGTTTTTTTTTTTTTTTTTTTTTTTTTTTCTGGTGGGCCCAGGCGAACAAGATTGCCCCGGCTAGTTACTCTTTATTTGTTACTTATTATATAGTAAAAAACTTACAATGTAATTTATATACTACTTTACATTCTACTATTTAAGATATTGGAGAGTTGGTTTAGGTTGGCTTTGGTTGGGAGGTGTAAGGAGAGTTGGGAATTGGATTGCGTGGTTTGGATTAGGTTTAGGATGGAATGGGGTGGTAATTGGGGTATGGATATCATACAATACTTATTATATTTATATTATATTGTATCTACTTTATATACTACATATATTTTACGTATATATATTATATATTTAAAATAAAACCAACTTCATATTTTTTTTCCGTTACATACTCGTTATTTATATATATTCATATATGTGTTCGCGTTGCCTCCCTGGACCGTCCTCACTTCCCCGGTGGTGTTGGTTCAGTGGTGGCGGTCCCAAGGAGATGATCAAACACATATTATATATTTACATATTTTATACATATTATGTTAAAGTGTCTATATCCGTCTAATTTGTAATTACATTTATGCATATGTCTAGCTTGTCTACTGAGTAACATATTTGAAACTTTTTATTTTATTTTATTTTATTCTATTTTCTTACAGTAGGTGCAAACTTATTGTCTAATCTTTACCAGTCTTTTCCTATGTAACAATTATAACTTTATATTAAGCTTTCTTGTACATATTATACTAACTTATTTACTACTCTTACTTTTACAATGATCACTGAGAGAATATATAATCAAATATATCTTCAGTGTCAATAATACATATGTATATTTATTACGATTTTATATTTATGCTAGGATTTATCTGTGTTATGTTTGCTTGTGTTACATTTCCAATTAAGCCATTTCAAATAGAGGAACACCGCAAGGCACCTATCTCTACGGAGGCGGCGGGAGTTCTTACAGCTTCCCACTACGAGTAAAGACGAGAAGGATTCCAGCGCAAATCAACTTGTTTATAAAATTGTTATATTAAGGTAAGTTTAGTTTCTAGTATTCTATATTATATTTTTGTGTTAATTATTTTTATATTGTTCTTGTTTGTCTACTTGTTTTGTGTACTTGAGTGTTTGTTTGACGTGTGTTACAGAACATACTGTTTTTATAAACTAAAAACAGCCTGTTTTCGTGTATGTTATGTTTAGTAAGTTATCTGTGATGTTAAACTAGTTATTAATTTTACCATTAATGATTTTATTCCTGGGTGTCTTCCTATTTTTTAATTTTGTCTTCACTCTCTCTAAGTGCCCAGGGGTTCCCTCCCTACTCACGTCCCCTTACTAAGATCTTGCTCGTAGCTCCCCATTCTTAATCACCCACAGCCTTGTATAACCAACGGTTCCACGCAGAATAGCGGGAGCGTAGGCCTTCCCTCATTGTCAAGTCTGTATAAATGTATTGACCAGCATGCTCCTGCTGTGGTGTTTCTACAATGAGGCAGGGCTTCCGCTCCATTGCTATTTTGTTGTCACCGGTGGGTCACTTAGCTGTAGGCAACAGTGGCGCGCACCATAGCGTCCCAGCGAGCCCTTACCGGACAGGCCTCGCTAAAAGCATTATGCTCTATGTCCGCTCTTCCTTCCTTGGCGCAGTTCTTGCAGGCCGGTGCCGCGCCCTCCACATATTCCGGACATTCCTTTATCGTGTGGGGGCCACCACAGTGACTGCAAAGTACCTGAGTCTCGGTACAAAGCTTTCTGCCGTGTCCGAAACCCAGGCACACAGTACACTGGGTGAGGGGTGACCTGTCTGTGACCTGTACATTGTGCAGGTCAATTTTTACCGTTCCTATCTCCGTAAGCCTTTGCCACAGGATTGGTACCACTCTCAGTACAACCCTGTGGGTGAACGGGTTCCTACCGCGAATTTTGTATGCTATTTCCACACCGTCGGCTCCCTCCTCCAGTCCCTCGAAAATCGCTGCGTTCTGATTTTTTAGGGCCTGAAGTAGGTCTTCGTCGGTGTGGACCCTTTGAACTCCCGTCAGCATGACCAAGGGCTTTTTATTTAAAATGTCCTCTACTACGAAACCGGTGTTTTCCCTTGTCAGTTTCTCCTTGACCTTATCCCTATTCTCCTTGGTCTTGCATCCTATTATTACTTTCCCGTCCTTGGCTTTTCGTACCCGCTCAACTTCAATCCCTCCCTCCTTGGCATTTAATGCCTTCCTAACGTCCATGAGGGTTTCTTCACTTGAGCGTTTGTCTTGGCCATTAGTTACAGCTACGGAGTGTAGCGTCCTGTAAAGTGGGGACTTAACCCCCGGCCTTGCAGCCGCCACACTCGCGTAGCTAGCTTTTGGTACACTTATCTCACTCAACTGCTCCCGATGCTTCTCAATAACCTGTTCTAGGTTATTGATCTTCTCGAGGCTCTTCTTCATGAGTGAGGCGTGCTCCTCCAGCTTATCCACTAAAATGGCCTCCCTTTCCTGTGCTTTCTTTCTTCTCTCTTCATTTTCCCATTCTTCCCTAGTTTGCACCTGTTTTCCCGTTCTTGTTCTAATTGGTTCGCCTGGTGCCTTAATTCCTTTATTCCCCTCATCCTGTGCCTCTTTTAGTTCCTCCTTTAGGTCTTTTATTTCTTCTTCTGCCTCCTTGACCAAAGGCGAACATGCGATCCAAGGCGCCCTGAACCCCCGTTTTTATTTCGGTTTTAGGTTCCGAGACTCCTTGAGATGCAGGCACGCCTTGGCCAAGTTTGCCCTCGCCTCGCTTTCCTACTTTTTTCCTTGCTGGGGTGGTTATTACGGGCAGTTCAGCAGGCACAAAGGATGACATTGAATACGCTGTGTGTGTTGAGGCTGATGTCGATTTTAAGTGGGTTTTTTCCGCACTATCGAAAGGCCCTTTGACGACCTCGGCTGCCGCAAAAGTGACCTTCTTATTCGGGGGGGAATATTTAAGGGTAACCGATTTTTTTTTTTTTTTTTTTTTTTTTTTTTTAAAAGGGTCCGGTACCCTTGTCCTAGTTGTCTTCAGTTCGTCACTACTTCTTTTCCCGGAATCTCCCTCCACCTGGGAGGTTTCGGGGCTTGTCATGGTAGGGGATTCGAATTCCTCCTCTTCACTGAAGCTTTCCCTACACTTTCTAGTCTGCTTCCTAGGTGTTGTAAACATCCTAGTACGATCAAATATTTTTACTCAAAAGAGTTACGTTATTCTATCTGTTGACACAATAGTGTTCACAGAGCTATCCTAGGTATGGTCAATAAACCTATGTCATAAAATAACACAAACAAATATAACACTTAATAATATATTCTATTTGTTACAGGTGCCAGCAGCCCAGCTGACGGTCAAGACTCGGAGGATCCCAGGAGGAGGTAAGTATCTAAGGATTGGTAAGTATATAGGGGTAAGGTAAGGTATAGTAAGGTAAGTAAGGTATAAGGTAAGGAGGTAATGTAAGGTTGGTAAAGGTAAGGATAAGGTAAGGTAAGTATTGAGCGGCTAGTTGGCACAGTTGGTAGTGCATTAGCTAGTCGATCGTGGTTGTTAAGCGTCGCTTGGTGCGGTCAGTACTTGGATGGGTGTAAAAAATTTACATTCATTTCAATGGAAAGCCGTACCACGATGCGCACTGGGAGTCAAATGCCACCTCGCGCGGTTAGTAGTCGGACGCCTCCGACGAAGGCCGTTGCCGGTGTGCCCACTGGGAGTCAAATTCGTGGCGGCCCGTTACCCACGAGTGTGATATAACTTACCCGGGGAAGCCTGGGCTCGGCCAACTGTGCCAGGAGTTGAAGCCTCATTGCACGGGTGCGGAACGTGGTGGAGTAATTCGACTAACCTTTTGAGCGGCTAGTTGGCACAGTTGGTAGTGCATTAGCTAGTCGATCGTGGTTGTTAAGCGTCGCTAGGTGCGGTCAGTACTTGGATGGGTGTAAAAATTTACATTCATTTCAATGGAAAGCCGTACCACGATGCGCACTGGGAGTCAAATGCCACCTCGCGCGGTTAGTAGTCGGACGCCTCCGACGAAGGCCGTTGCCGGTGTGCCCACTGGGAGTCAAATTCGTGGCGGCCCGTTACCCACGAGTGTGATATAACTTACCCGGGGAAGCCTGGGCTCGGCCAACTGTGCCAGGAGTTGAAGCCTCATTGCACGGGTGCGGAACGTGGTGGAGTAATTCGACTAACCTTTTGAGGAGTTTTTCGGATTATTCTTCGTGGTGCTTTTAATGGTGTTTCTGGTATCCTTATCGACAACTCGGCTCGTTTAAAGGATATTTGGGATTCTGCACTAGTTTTATCACTTGGCTTGGATTATCGGACTGTTTCTTCGAAACTTGACGACTTGGCGTGTTTTTCGGATTCTGATCCTTCCTGATCGTTTACTTGGCGTGTTACTTGGACCTTGAGGTTGCCCCCCCCCCCAGGGGGGCCCCCTGAGATGGCGGACTCGGACACGAGCGCCATCAAAGGGGCAGTTTCGGGGGTGATTGCGGGGAAGATTTCTGCCCGCAAGAGAAACAGCACACACTCGCGTGGGGAATCGGAGCTTGACTCCGATGAATCCACCCGAAAGGTTGTGGGTGTGGAGGACCCCGACACGGAAGTGTCGGCAGTTAGGGGCAAGGCTGTCCGGCGGGTCTATAAAGCCCGCAGCGGGGCACGCAACAGCGGACGCGGGGCATCACTGCGGTTTCCTCCAAGGAAGGAAACCACAGATGAGCTCGTGGCGAGGTCAGAGGCCCTCTGCCAGGCGATTGAGCGCCAATCGCAGAGGATCTCTGGGGGGCTTGCTGGGACGTCCGGAGAGACTTATCGGAAGAAGAAGTCCGATGAGTCCTCCGACGTCATCGAGATTGGGGACGACGTTGACCCGAGGGAGACTGACCTTGGCAGGATGGGGGCCGAAGAGCTCCATGCCCTGGCCAAGGATCATGTTGCGGCCATATACAAGGTGGCCCAGACCTCGGGCAACCTTAAGGGCGGATACGTCCGGAAGCTTAAATTAGCTGCCGGAACCCTCGCAGATGTGGTTGAAAACCTCTCTGCGAGGTCCCTGGATGCCGAAAACCGGAGGTTGTCCGTAGACAACCTCCGGTTGAAAAGGAGATTGACTCCTGCGGGCTGAGCTGAAAGCTCACCGCAGGGAGTACAGTGACTTGACAGCGGCGGCCAAGAAGGGAGACAAGGCCGCTGCCACCCCGGACGTTTCCCCCTCACTCGATCTCGAGACCCTTCAGAGGGCCATCGTAACTTCGGTGGGGCCTCTTCTTGACGCCCGTTTTGCGAGCATCGAGGACCGACTGCTCCCTCAGAAGGTCCTCCGTCCGCCGCTAGCGGGCGACAAGAAAAAGAAAGGGGCTAACCACCCCCCCAGGACTTCTGCCGCCCCGGTCGTCTCCGCTCATATGGAGGTGATCGAGGTCGACTCCAGGACCGACTCGGAGATGGCACCCCCCCCACCTCCGAAACCTAGGCCGACACGTCCCCCGCCCCAGAAGGTGGGGGCCGCAGGATCGTCAAAGGCTGGGGCCGCGGAGTTTCCCACCCTGAGGACTCCGAGGTCCCAAATCAAAGGATTTGCTCCACCCGTTGAGAGTGCCCCCCCCACGGACAACGAGTGGACCGTGGTGGACGGGGGAAAAGGGAAGGGCAAGGGAAGGGAGCGGGCAGGGGATCGGCTAAAGAGCCGGCCCCCCTCCAGTCCACCCGACCCCAAACCCAACCCCGCACCTCCCAGCGGGAGGAAAGAAGGGAGACGCGGAGGGAAGCGCGACGCAGGCCCCCGGGTAGGATGAACCCGGAGCGGTTCACGGAGGAGCGAGCCCCGGCAGTGATGGTAAAACTGCTGCCGGAGGCGGTGGCAAAGGGGCTGACGTACCACGACGTCTTCGCCAAGGCGAGGGGCGCCGTGGATATCGTCGCCCTTGGGCTGAAGAGGGGGCTCAAGGTTCTCCGGGCCGCCAACGACGCAAGGCTGCTTCAGCTACCGCCGAACGGCCCCGAAAATGCGCAGTTGGCGGACCGGGTGGCCGAGCTCCTCCGGGGAGCGCTCGCCGGAGTGGCGGAGATCTCCAGGCCCGTGAAGCTGGGAGAAATCCGCCTAACGGGTCTGGACGACTCCGTCACCCCGGACCTAATTGAAGAGGTGGTGGCTCGCGCGGGTGATTGTCCCCGCTCCCAGGTCAGGGCAGCGGGGATTGGTATCGGACAGGGGGGACTGGGCTCGTCGTGGGTCACATGCCCCATCCCGGCGGCGAAGCGCCTGGCTGAGGCCGGTCATCTTTTGATCGGCTTCACCTCGGCCGCAGTGGAGGCCTATCAAAACCGCCAGCTGCGGTGTTACAGGTGCCTTGCCGCCGGACACATGAGAGCGACGTGCCCAGAAGGCCGGGGACAAATCGGAAATGTGCTACCGCTGCGGGAAGGGCGGGCACAAGATGTACGAGTGCAGATCGGAGAAAGCGCATTGTGTGGTTTGCGCTGAAGCAGGGCGTCGGGCAAACCACACAACGATGTCCAGGCGCTGCCGGCCTGACACCGTCACCGCCAAGTTTGTCCCCGGCCAACAAGCTCGGAATCAGGGAGAAAAGAGCAACGGAGGGGTCTCGTATGTCTGATTAATGCCTGTACAGCATACGAGATTCCTCCAGGGGAACCTGAACCACTCCGCTGGGGCTCAGGACTTGTTCCTGCAGTCGATGGCGGAGTGGAGGATTGGTCCAGCAGTAGTGAGCGAGCCGTACTACATCCCCGCCCAGAATAACTGGGTTGGGGACCTCGACGGCCTGGTGGCGGTAGTGGCTAGGTCAGGCACCAGCCCCCCTCTCATTTCCATCGAGAGGGGACGGGGTTACGCGGTGGCAGGTTGGGGAGAGCACACCATCATTGGTGTGTACTTCTCCCCGAACCGATCCCTGGCGGAGTTCGAGACGTTCTTGGATTCCGTCAGGGCCGCCGTGGCGAGACAGTCGCCGAGGGCAACGTTTGTCCTCGGCGACTTCAACGCTAAATCCCGTTCCTGGGGGAACACCGTCACCGACGCGCGGGGAAGACTCGTGGAGGCGTGGGCGCTACAAAGCGGTCTGTCGATCCTCAATCAGGGATCGGTCCACACCTGTGTGCGATCGCGGGGTGGATCCATAGTGGATTTATCCTTCGCTTCCCATGCGATCGCACGCAGGGTGGTGAACTGGGCGGTTGAGGAGGAGGTGGAGACCCTATCGGACCACCTGTACATCAGGTTCGAGGTCTCCCCTCCCCCCCGTAGGATGACAGACCCCCCACGTGGCCACGGGCAGTTTCCGCGTTGGGCCGTCAGCCGGCTCGATCCCGAGCTGGCTGAGGAGACGGCGGTCGTCGAGGGCTGGACCAATCCGGTGGATGGTGGAACTCCGGAGGAATTGGCGGAGCGCATGCGCAGAACCCTGACTAGGGTCTGCGATGCCTCCATGCCTCGGTCGCGTCGGCGCTGGCAGCGCCCGGGCGTCCACTGGTGGACTGCAGAGATCGGTGCCCTGCGAGAGGCAGCTCAAAGGTTGCACCGATCTCTAAAGCGCTGCCGGCGTCGGCTTCCTCCGGAGTTGGAGGAGGAGATCAGGTTGGGGGTAGAGTATCGGGCTGCCAAAAAGGCCCTTCAAGTGGCTATATGCAAGGCGAAGGCCCGGGCCCGGGAAGAATTACTGGAGTCATTGGACAGGGACCCCTGGGGACGTCCGTACCGGGCGGCAAGGAAAAAGTTGCGTTCCTTCGCCGCCCCGATCACGGAGTCCCTACCGGACGGGGTCCTTGAAAGGATTATTGACGGACTCTTCCCGGACCCGGGAGCCCATACTCCCCCCGTGATGGATCCTCCTCCTGGGATTGTTCCTTCTGAGACGGCACCTCCCCCCGTCTCAGAAGAGGAGTTGGAAACGGCCCTGGATCGCCTTCGAGGTCGTAGGACGGCACCAGGGCCGGACGGGGTTCCAGGCCGGGCCCTCTTCCTGGCCGCCAAACATCTCGGCGGCCAGCTTCGGGGACTGTATGATGCCTGCATCAGATCAGGTGAGTTCCCGAAGCAGTGGAAGGAGGGTCGGCTGTGCCTGATCCCCAAGGAGGGCCGCCCCCCGGATGACCCCTCTGCATACAGGCCCATCGTCCTGCTTGACGAGGTGGCCAAGATCTTCGAAAAGATATTGGCCAGTCGCCTCGTCAAGCACATCAACACCGACGGGCCTGGTCTCTCGGAGGCACAATATGGGTTTAGACCAGGGCGCTCCACGTTGGACGCCCTGTGTGCGTTAAGGTGCCTCACGAGAGAGGCAGAGGGGATAGAGGAGTCTGTCCTGGCGGTTTCGCTAGATATAGCGAACGCCTTCAACAGCCTCCCGTTTGAGACGATACTGGAGGCACTCCGGTATCAGGGAGTGCCTCTGTACCTCATGAGGTTGTTGGAGGCATACCTCCGGGACAGGCTCGTCCTTTGGGAGGGGGGCGGCTATGGTCAGATCGCTGGACGTCGGCGGGTGGTGTGCGGTGTTCCACAGGGGTCGGTTCTGGGCCCGATCCTGTGGAACATCGGATACGACTGGCTCCTCCGAGAGCCAGTCCTGCCCGGGATGGGGGTAATCTGTTATGCAGACGATACCCTCATCACGGCCCGGGGTGGAACCTACGAGGAGTCCGTGGAGCTGGCCAACGACGCTGTTTCACTGGTCGTTGGCAGGGTCGAACACCTAGGCCTCAGGGTCTCCGCAGATAAGTCGGAGGCCCTGATGTTCCACGGGCGTCGTAGGCCACCGCCCCGGGACACGCGCGTCGTCGTCCAGGGAGTGGCAGTGGCGGTTGAGGCCCAAATGAAGTACTTGGGCCTCGTCCTGGATGGGAAATGGAGTTTCGGGGCCCACTTCGCTCAGATGACCCCGAAACTCATAAGGACCGCCGCTGCCCTGGCCAGACTCCTACCAAATGTGGGAGGCCAGGCGCGGCCTGCAGGAGGTTGTATTCGGGCATCTTACGGAGTATGGCACTGTACGGTGCCCCTGTTTGGAGTCATGCCCTTCACCGCAAGAACAGGACGCTGCTGAGGCGTTGTCAGCGCGTCCTTGCGGTGAGGGCCATTCGGGGGTATCGTACTGTGTCTTGGACGGCGGCAACACTACTGGCGGGTGATCCACCCTGGGAACTCCAGGCGGAGACGCTCGCCGAAGTGTTCCGCTTCCGTCAAGATGCCCGAGAGAGGGTTGAGGCCGTGCCTGGCAGAGGTGAAGATAATCAGGGCCGAAGCGACCGCGGCCCTGATGGAAAAATGGGAGGAGGACCTGAGGTCCCCAGTGGCAGGAGTGGCGACGGTGGAGGCGGTCCGCCCCCACCTGTCGCGTTGGGTCCAACGTAACCGGGGGACCCTAACATACAGGATGGTGCAGATACTTACCGGGCATGGCTGCTTCGGTAAGTATCTGCATCGTACAGCGGGGCGGGAACCGACACCGCAGTGCCAGCATTGCGGCGCACAGGAGGATACGGCGATCCACACGCTGACGGAGTGCGCCGCCTGGGGACCTCAGCGTCATGTAATGGAGAACTTGGTTGGGCGTATCGACTCACTCCAAAGCATGGTCGTTGCCATGCTGCGGAGTGAGGACGGTTGGGAGGCGGTGGCCTCCTTCTGTGAGTCTGTCCTGCTCCAGAAGGAGGTCGCAGAGAGGGAGAGGGAGGAGGAAGCGGATGCAGACCCGATCCGCCGGCGGCGTGTAGGCCGCCGAAGGCGTCGGTATGCCCACCTCCTCCCACCCTAGGATGCCATCATAGGGGCCCACGGGGACCGGGGGAACCCGTGGGACTTCCCCCCCTATCGGTGAAGAGGGTGGCCTTCCCCGAGGGCCACTCTAGGGAGTAGCCACGCGTAGGGGCGTCACAGTCGTGTACCTACGGTCTATATCCTGTGACGCCCCGTAAAAGCGCTAGGAGAAGGGGCGCAGGTTCAGGTTTAGTGGGTAGTCTGGCGGACGGAATCTCACGACTACTAGTCTTTACTAGTCATGCGTGGAGATTCCGACCGCTGGGAGTCTCACACACCCCTCGGTCAACCCCCCCCCGGGCCCGAGGCAGTGTCACAAGAAAAGACATTCCCCCTGCGTTATCAAAAAAAAAAAAAAAAAAAAAAGGTAAGGTAAGTATTGCCCCCCCCACGGACAACGAGTGGACCGTGGTGGACGGGGGGAAAAAGGGGAAGGGCAAGGGGAAGGGAGCGGGCAGGGGACCGGCTAAAGAGCCGGCCCCCCTCCAGTCCACCCGACCCCAAACCCAACCCCGCACCTCCCAGCGGGAGGAAAGAAGGGAGACGCGGAGGGAAGCGCGACGCAGGCCCCCGGGTAGGATGAACCCGGAGCGGTTCACGGAGGAGCGAGCCCCGGCAGTAATGGTAAAACTGCTGCCGGAGGCGGTGGCAAAGGGGCTGACGTACCACGACGTCTTCGCCAAGGCGAGGGGCGCCGTGGATATCGTCGCCCTTGGGCTGAAGAGGGGGCTCAAGGTTCTCCGGGCCGCCAACGACGCAAGGCTGCTTCAGCTACCGCCGAACGGCCCCGAAAATGCGCAGTTGGCGGACCGGGTGGCCGAGCTCCTCCGGGGAGCGCTCGCCGGAGTGGCGGAGATCTCCAGGCCCGTGAAGCTGGGAGAAATCCGCTTAACGGGTCTGGACGACTCCGTCACCCCGGACCTAATTGAAGAGATGGTGGCTCGCGCGGGTGATTGTCCCCGCTCCCAGGTCAGGGCAGCGGGGATTGGTATCGGACAGGGGGGACTGGGCTCGTCGTGGGTCACATGCCCCATCCCGGCGGCGAAGCGCCTGGCTGAGGCCGGTCATCTTTGATCGGCTTCACCTCGGCCGCAGTGGAGGCCTATCAAAACCGCCAGCTGCGGTGTTACAGGTGCCTTGCCGCCGGACACATGAGAGCGACGTGCCCAGAGGGCCGGGGGGACAAATCGGAAATGTGCTACCGCTGCGGGAAGGGCGGGCACAAGATGTACGAGTGCAGGTCGGAGAAGGCGCATTGTGTGGTTTGCGCTGAAGCAGGGCGTCGGGCAAACCACACAACGATGTCCAGGCGCTGCCGGCCTGACACCGTCACAGCCAAGTTTGTCCCCCCGGCCAACAAGCTCGGAAGCAGGGAGAAAAGGGCAACGGAGGGGTCTCGTATGTCTGATTAATGCCTGTACAGCATACGAGATTCCTCCAGGGGAACTTGAACCACTCCGCCGGGGCTCAGGACCTTTTCCTGCAGTCGATGGCGGAGTGGAGGATTGGTCCAGCGGTAGTGAGCGAGCCGTACTACATCCCCGCCCAGAATAACTGGGTTGGGGACCTCGACGGCCTGGTGGCGGTAGTGGCTAGGTCAGGCACCAGCCCCCCTCTCATTTCCATCGAGAGGGGACGGGGTTACGCGGTGGCAGGTTGGGGAGAGCACACCATCATTGGTGTGTACTTCTCCCCGAACCGATCCCTGGCGGAGTTCGAGACGTTCTTGGATTCCGTCAGGGCCGCCGTGGCGAGACAGTCGCCGAGGGCAATGTTTGTCCTCGGCGACTTCAACGCTAAATCCGTTCCTGGGGAACACCGTCACCGACGCGCGGGGAAGACTCGTGGAGGCGTGGGCGCTACAAAGCGGTCTGTCGATCCTCAATCAGGGATCGGTCCACACCTGTGTGCGATCGCGGGGTGGATCCATAGTGGATTTATCCTTCGCTTCCCATGCGATCGCACGCAGGGTGGTGAACTGGGCGGTTGAGGAGGAGGTGGAGACCCTATCGGACCACTTGTACATCAGGTTCGAGGTCTCCCCTCCCCCCAGTAGGATGACAGACCCCCCACGTGGCCACGGGCAGTTTCCGCGTTGGGCCGTCAGCCGGCTCGATCCCGAGCTGGCTGAGGAGACGGCGGTCGTCGAGGGCTGGACCAATCCGGTGGATGGTGGAACTCCGGAGGAATTGGCGGAGCGCATGCGCAGAACCCTGACTAGGGTCTGCGATGCCTCCATGCCTCGGTCGCGTCGGCGCTGGCAGCGCCCGGGCGTCCACTGGTGGACTGCAGAGATCGGTGCCCTGCGAGAGGCAGCTCAAAGGTTACACCGATCTCTAAAGCGCTGCCGGCGTCGGCTTCCTCCGGAGTTGGAGGAGGAGATCAGGTTGGGGGTAGAGTATCGGGCTGCCAAAAAGGCCCTTCAAGTGGCTATATGCAAGGCGAAGGCCCGGGCCCGGGAAGAATTACTGGAGTCATTGGACAGGGACCCCTGGGGACGTCCGTACCGGGCGGCAAGGAAAAAGTTGCGTTCCTTCGCCGCCCCGATCACGGAGTCCCTACCAGACGGGGTCCTTGAAAGGATTATTGACGGACTCTTCCCGGACCCGGGAGCCCATACTCCCCCCGTGATGGATCCTCCTCCTGGGATTGTTCCTTCTGAGACGGCACCTCCCCCCGTCTCAGAAGAAGAGTTGGAAACGGCCCTGGATCGCCTTCGAGGTCGTAGGACGGCACCAGGGCCGGACGGGGTTCCAGGCCGGGCCCTCTTCCTGGCCGCCAAACATCTAGGCGGCCAGCTTCGGGGACTCTATGATGCCTGCATCAGATCAGGTGAGTTCCCGAAGCAGTGGAAGGAGGGTCGGCTGTGCCTGATCCCCAAGGAGGGCCGCCCCCCGGATGACCCCTCTGCATACAGGCCCATCGTCCTGCTTGACGAGGTGGCCAAGATCTTCGAAAAGATATTGGCCAGTCGCCTCGTCAAGCACATCAACACCGACGGGCCTGGTCTCTCGGAGGCACAGTATGGGTTTAGACCAGGGCGCTCCACGTTGGACGCCCTGTGTACGTTAAGGTTAGGTTAGGTTAGGTTAGGTTAGGTTAGGTTAGGTTAGGTTAGGTTAGGTTAGGTTAGGTTAGGTTAGGTTAGGTTAGGTTAGGTTAGGTTAGGTTAGGTTAGGTTAGGTTAGGTTAGGTTAGGTTAGGTTATGGTTAGGTTAGGTTAGGTTAGGTTAGGTTAGGTTAGGTTAGGTTAGGTTAGGTTAGGTTAGGTTAGGTTAGGTTAGGTTAGGTTAGGTTAGGTTAGGTTAGGTTAGGTTAACTTGTCTGCGAGGTCCTTGGACGCGGAAAACCGGAGGTTGTCAGTCGAGAACCTCCGGTTGAAAAGGGAGATTGACTCCCTGCGGTCGGAGCTTAAAGCCCACCGCAGGGAGTTTAGCGACATGAAGGCAGCGGCCAAAAAGGATAAGGCCGCTGCCCCCGTGGATGTACCCCCCCCCCAGTTTGATATGGAGGCCCTGCACAGAGCTCTCATTGTGTCGATGGGGACAATGGTGGACGCCCGCCTGGCGGTGCTGGAGGACCGACTGCCTCCACCTAAAGTGGTCCGCCCGCCGTTGGCGGGCGACAGGAAGAAGAAGGGAGGGGCCATCCCCCCCTCGGCAGCTGCACCCACCCCCGTCCCCACGGAGGTGATGGAGACAGAGGAGAGGGTGGATAAGGCTCCACCCCCACCCTCAAAGGCAGGGCAGTCACGCCCGCCGCCCAAGAAGGTGGGGTCTGCGGGCCCCTCGAACGCTGGGAATAAGGAGTTCCCCTCTCTGAGGGCTCCGAAGTCCCAGATCCCAGGCTTCGCCCCTCCTGGGGATAGCGCCCCCCCAACGGATAACGAGTGGACCGTTGTGGAGGGGGGCAAGAAAGGAAAAGGGAAAGGGAAGGGGAAGGGAGTGGGCAGGGGTCCGAACTCTTCGGCCCCCCTCCAGTCCGCCCAACCCCAGACCAGACCGCGTTCTACCCGTCGGGACGAACGCCGGGATGAGCGCCGAGAGACTCGGCGGGAACGTCGCCGTGGCCCCCCTGGGAGAATTGACCCAAAGAGGCTCACGGAGGAGAAGGCTCCGGTAGTAAGGGTCAGCCTACTGCCGGAGGCCGTGGAAAAGGGGACGACGTACCGCGACGTCTTCGCCAAAGCGAGGGGGGTTGTGGACGTCGTCGCCCTCGGGCTTAAACGGGGGCTCAGGGTCATCCGGTCCGCTAATGACTCCCGGCTGCTGGAGTTTCCGCCCGGCACCGAGAGTGCGGCCTTGGCGGACCGGGTGGCCGGTCTCTTACAAGGGGCATTAAACGGAGTGGCTGAGATCTCCAGACCCGTGAAAAAGGGCGAAATCCGGCTCACGGGTCTGGATGACTCAGTCACCCCAGACATGATTGTTGACGAGGTGGCTCGCATAGGGGATTGTCCCCGCTCCCAGATTAGGGCAGCGGGCATTGGTATTGGAGCAGGGGGTCTGGGCTCATCGTGGGTGATGTGCCCGATCCCAGTGGCGAAACGCCTGGCTGAAGCCGGCCACCTTCTCATAGGCTTCACCTCAGTCACGGTGGAGGCCTATGAGAAGCGCCAAGTGAGATGCTACAGGTGTCTCGCCGCTGGGCACTTGTCTGCGATGTGCCCAGACGGCCGGGGGGACAGGTCCGACCTGTGCTACCGCTGTGGCAAAAGCGGCCACAAGCTAATGGAGTGCAGGTCGGAGAAGGCGCACTGCGTTGTGTGTGCCGAATCAGGGCGGAAATCAGACCACGTGACGATGTCGAGGCGCTGCCAGCCCGGCACCGTCCGTGCTAAATTTGTCCCCCCGGCCAGCAGGGCCGGAGGCGTCGTGGCTAATGAAGCAAGGGGGGAATCTCGCATGTCTGACTAATGTCTGTGCAGCATGCGAGATTCCTCCAAGGGAATTTGAACCACTCCGCCGGGGCTCAGGATTTGTTCCTGCAGTCGCTGGCGGAGTGGAGGATTGGTCCAGCTGTGGTGTCGGAACCGTATCACATCCCCTCTCAGGACAACTGGGTAGGGGACCTCGACGGCTTGGTGGCGGTGGTCGCTAGGTCAGGAACCAGCCCCCCTCTCATTACGATCGAGAGGGGACGGGGTTATGCGGCGGCAGGTTGGGGAGAATACATCATCATTGGGGTGTACTTCTCCCCAAACCGATCCCTGGCGGAGTTCGAGATGTTCTTGGATTCCGTCAGGGCCGCCGTGGCGAGGCAGTCGCCGAGGGCAACATTTGTTCTCGGCGACTTCAACGCAAGATCCCGTTCCTGGGGAGACACCGCCACCAACGCGCGGGGTAGTCTAGTGGAAACGTGGGCTCTCCAAAGTGGTCTGTCGATCCTCAACACAGGGTCGGTCCACACCTGCGTGCGATCGCAGGGAGGATCCATTGTGGATTTGTCGTTCGCAACTCATGCGATCGCACGTAGGGTAGTAAATTGGATGGTTGAGGAGGAGGTGGAGACGCTCTCGGATCACCTGTACATCAGGTTCGAGGTCTCCCCTCCTCCCAGGACGACAGACCCCCCACGTAGCCTCGGGCAATTCCCGCGTTGGGCCGTCAGCCGGCTCGATCCCGAGCTGGCTGAGGAGACGGCGGTCGTCGAGGGCTGGACCAATCCGGTGGATGGTGGTACTCCGGAGGAGTTGGCGGAGCGCATGCGCAGATCCCTGGGAAGGGTCTGCGATGCCTCCATGCCGCGGTCGCGTCGGCGTTTGCAGCGGCCAGGCGTCCACTGGTGGACTGCGGAGATCGGTGCCCTGCGAGAGGCAGCTCAAAGGTTGCACCGATCTCTTAAGCGCTGCAGACGTCGACTTCCTCCGGAGCTGGAGGAGGAGCTTAGGTTGGCGGAGGAGTATCGGGCTGCTAAAAAAGCCCTTCAGCTGGCAATCAGCCAGTCGAAGGCCCGGGCTCGGGAAGAGTTGTTGGCTTCGCTTGACAGGGACCCCTGGGGACGTCCGTACCGGGCGGCGCGCAAAAAGCTGCGCGCGTTCGCCGCCCCGATTACGGAGTCCCTACCGGACGGGGTCCTTGATAGGGTTATAAGCGGTCTCTTCCCAGACCCGGGAGTCCATGCTCCTCCAGTCATGGATCCTCCTCCAGGGATAGTAGCCTCTGAGATAGAACCTCCCCCTGTCTCAGAGGAGGAGCTAGAGACGGCTCTGAGTC
>CM077138.1:20017500-20127636 GCA_039645545.1 Dendrolimus houi | reverse complement strand
TGGATAGGTGGGACACCACTGTCACGGAGTGAAGGGGGGATGTGACAGTGGCGGCTAAGGGCCCCGGGGACGCATCCCCTTGTACCGCTTCCTGGACGGAGACGTGTCCAGGGCGGCACCCCCTGGGGAAACCTAACCTAACCTAACCTAACCTTTTTTTTTTTTTTTTTTACATGGGGAAATGCGTTGCCGCACCGTCAGCCGCGAGGGGGATATCGCGGCCGGTGTGTGGGGCTCCCCCGACGCCGATTAATCAATACGACCGGCGCCGGGTATACCCACTAAAACCCCATGGGAGCCTTCTTCCGCAAGAGTGCCGGGGTCACGGTATGTAGCGTGAGCCTTGATCCGCGACCCCGGCGAGCGGTGGGCCGCCTCATAACCAGAGGCGGCCTCTCCTGTGTGGGGGCCGGGGAAGTGTTCCCCGGCCCTGAGAGGGTCGCGCGGCTACCTCTCGCGCCCTCTCGCGGCATAGTGCGGGCGGAGGCCTGACTGGGTCCCCCGTGGCCTCGACGCCCGCTGCCGCTCGCCCGTGGCATTACCGCCACGGGCGTTACTCCTTGCCGCTCCCCGCGGCGGCTGGTGGTGTTGCCGCCGCGGCTGCGGCCCTGTCCGGCGCCATCCGGCTGGCCTCGGCTTTTCTCCTAGTGGGCTTGGCCCCGCAGGACCTGGAGCCCACCTGGTGACCGGCTGGCCTGCCCGCGGCAGCGCACACGGGACAGTGCGGCTTCGCTGTGCAGGGGCCGGTCACCAGGTGTCCTACTTGTCCGCAGCGGTAGCAATGGCCGCTGCGGTCTACCTCGGAGGTGCACACCGCCGCCACGTGGCCAGCCTCGTGGCAGCGGTAACACCTCTGGGTCCTGTGGGGCAGGGCCTTCAGTGTAGCCGAAGACCAGCCTACTAGGAGTTTCGTCCCCTTCGAGAGAAGACTTTTGGCAGCCGCCACCGGGCAGGCCACCACTGTCTGTCCCAGCCCGTCTGGGCCGGGGCGGACTTTTGACGCCTTTATGCCCCGAGGGGCATCCAGTGGTCCGCGCGATGGCAGCGGCCACGTCTTCTCCATGGACGTGATCGTCCAGGCCCGAGACGCGAAGACACACAGTCTTCTCGGGCCTGGAGACACGCACGTCCTCGGGGTAGAGGACGGTCCGAAGCTGTTCGGCGAGCGCGTCAGCTTTGGGGGCGGTGTCGGCGCCAGGTAGCACCAGCATCCGCGCCCCAGTACGCGCGCTTCAGCCGAACGCCGCCCTCTATCCCGAGGTCGGCCAGCCGGATGTTGCTCTTCGCTTTGGAGAAGAGGTTCGCGTACGTGACCCCTCGTTCCGCCGCGCCTGGCTGTAGAGTCAGGACGACGGCGGCGGACTTCGGGGCGCGCAGGCGCGGCGACCTCTTCTCCTTGGCGGTTGTCTTCTTTGCAGGGGCAGGGGGAGGAGGAGGGGGGGGCTGCGAGGCCGGAGCCTGCGCCACGTCCCCCTTACCTTTCCCCCCGCGACCTCTTCTTCCTCGCCGCTGAGCGCGGGTGGGCTGCGCTGCAGCGGCGGTCGTGGCCGGTGGTATGCCGGACGACGGTGGGGCCTTGGTTTTGGCCCTCCTATTGTGGCCTACCGTCGTCCAGCCCTCGACCGCAGCTACGGCCGCGGGAGGGAGGGGCGCCGGACAGGCAGGCGGTGGCGGAATGGACTTCGCCACCGCCTTCTTCTTACTGGCCCTCTGAGAGGGCAACGGAGGGTACTCCTCCACCACCGGTGGCCCGGGTGAACTGGGCAGACTCGGTGGAGTTGTGGGTCTAGCTGGAGGAGCAGGGCTCGAGGCGCGGGCTGGCGACTGTGCCAGCTGTGCCGAGCGCAACTGCTCCTCCATGGCTGCGAACCTGCTCTCCATTGCGAGAGTTATGCGGTCCAGGTTCGCAGCCAACGCCGTCTCCATGTTTGGCGATGGGACTGGCGGCGCCACGGAAGCGCGCGGCCGCGTCACCTCCGCCTGGAGGCTCCTCAACTCGCTACGGAGGTCGGCGATCTCTGCCTCCATGCGGCTGTTCGCCGCACGGAGCAGGGCGACCTCCTCGCTGTTGGTGCGAGTGAGGAGCTCTTCTGAGGCCTCCTGGATGGCGGCCGCTGCTTCCTTGAGTGCCTTCTGAAGGGTCCCTTTCAGACCCTTCGACACTTTGGCGACTCCAGTCACCACCGCCAACGAATCGGCGATCTGGCGCTGGAGGCCCTCGGCGTGAGCTACGCGAGCTTCGGGAGAGGCCTGGCTCGCGAGGGCGGGGCCGGTCTGCGACCTGGTCACCCTCGCGGTAGCCATAGCTGAGGCTCTCTCCACGATCTCCTTTTCCGTTTGGAGCTGTAGCTCCGCACGTTGGGCCTCCACGAGCGCACGCTTGGCTTCAGCTAGACCCACATATTCCCCCGTAGTTGGGGGGCGGCCTCTGCCCCGTTTGGCCTCTGGCGCTTTGGCAGCAGCCGGAGGCCTAGGCGGGGGCGGACGAGGGGGCAGTATCCCCTCTTCGTCGGACGACGTAAGAGGGGATAGGTCATCTAAGGCCAGAAACTGCCTCAACCGCGTGTTGCGGGAGGCAGTCTGGCTTTGGCCCTTCCCCGCCGGCGCGGATGCAGCCGGGGCCTTTGGTGGGGCCTTATCAGGGGGGGCTGTCCTCTCCTCGCCCTCGGATGGATCGGACGAGGAGACAGAGGCGTCAACTTCGTCAAGGGGCTGCGACCGCGTGGTGCGGGAGCCGCCTTGACCACTCTTCGGTTCCTCAACCGGCAACGAAATCGCCGAGAGGAACCTGGAGTAAAACGTTTTTTCTCCGCCCTTCGCGGGCCCTTTCGTGTTGGGTTTAGTTGGTTGGCCCTTCTCGGGCCTCTCCCTTACATCATCGCCGCCCTTCTCGGGCACTACGTCTTGGGTTTTTAAAATTGAGTCAGCCATATTTTTGTTCCCACGAGTCATGAACGATTTAAGATAAAAAAAACGGGGTGTGGTCCGCAGTAGCGACCGGGTTTACCCCCCCGGCCATTCACCTCTCGCCCTGCGCCGCAGCTTAGGTTAGGGGGATTTTTTATTGTGGTGCTCATCCACTTGGGCCAGCCACTGAAGGCAAGCCCCGCGGTCCCGTGTGGCCGCGAGACGTGACCACGGCACCACACGGGATAACGCTCGGCGGTAGTGCCCATCTCTGGGCCCGCCGCCACTGTCCACGTCAAACGGGCGCGCGGGACAAAACCGCGCCGCCCTCTCCTCGACAGCCAGCGGAGCAGAGCTCGACGCTGGCGGTCGCCGTCGGAAGGGAAAGGTGTTTGTGAGGGAGGTTTGGGAGGAAGAGGTAGGAATACAAGGATTTGGAATGTGGATAGGTGGGACACCACTGTCACGGAGTGAAGGGGGAATATGACAGTGGCGGCTAAGGGCCCCGGGGACGCATCCCCTTGTACCGCTTCCTGGACGGAGACGAGTCCAGGGCGGCACCCCTGGGGAAATACATGGGAAATGCATTGCCGCACCATCAGCCGCGCCGGGGAGGTCGCGGCCGGTGTGTGAGGCCCCCGACGCCGATTAATCAATACGACCGGCGCCGGGTATACCCACTAAAACCCCATGGGAGCCTTCTTCCGCAGGAGTGCCGGGGTCACGGTATGTAGCGTGAGCCTTGATCCGCAACCCCGGCGAGCGGTGGGCCGCCTCATAACCAGAGGCGGCCTCTCCTGTGTGCGGGCCGGGGATGGTGTTCCCGGCCCTGAGAGGGTCGCGCGGCTTCCTCTCGCGCCCTCTCGCGGCATGGTGCGGGCGGAGGCCTGTCTAGTCCCCGAGGCCTCGACGCCCGCTGCCGCTCGCCCGTGGCCTTACCGCCACGGGCTTTACTCCTTGCCGCTTCCCGCGGCGGCTGATGGTGTTGCCGCCGCGGCAGCGGCCTTGTCCGGCGCCATACGGCTGGCTGCCTGGCGATTACTCCTGGTGGGCTTGGCCCCGCAGGACCTGGAGCCCACCTGATGACCGGCCGGTTTGCCCGCGGCTTCGCACAGAGCGCAGTGCGGCTTCGCGGTGCAGGGGCCGGTCACCAGATGGCCGGCTTTTCCGCAGCGGTAGCAGTGACCGCTGCGGTCCACCTCTGAGGTGCACATCGCCGCCACGTGACCAGCAGCGTGGCAGCGGTAGCACCTCTGGGTCCCTGAGGCAGGGCCTTCACGAGGGCGGAAGTCCAGCCCACCAGGAGTCTCGTTCCAGCTGTAAGAAGCTTTTGGCGGCCGCCACCGGGCAGGCCACCACCGTCTGGCCCATCCCATCTGGGCCGGGACGGGCCGTTGACGCCTTGATGCTCCCGTAGGAGCATCCCGTGGTCCGCGCGATGGCGGCGGCCACATCTTCTGCGTGCACGTGATCGTCCAGGCCCGAGACGCGAAGACACACAGTCTTCTCGGGCCTGGTCACGCGCACGTCCTCGGATAGAGTTCGGTCCTCAGTTTTTCGGCGAGGGCGTCGGCCTTGGGGGCACTGTCGGCGCCAGGAAGCACCAACATTCGCGCCCCCGTGCGCGCCCTCTTGAGCCGAAGGCCGCCCTCGATCCCGAGGTCAGCCAGCCGTATTCTCGATTTCGCCTTCGAGAAGAGGTTCGCGTACGTAACCCCTCGGTCCGCCGCGCCTGGCTGTAAAGTCAGGATGACGGCAGCGGACTTCGGGGGACGCAGTCGCGGAACTCTCTTCTCGACAGGCTTGTCCTTCTTTTTGGACGGGGAGGGGAGGGGAGGCTGCGAGGATGGCTCCTGCGCCTTCTTACCCTTCCCCCTCTTTCGTCCTCCTCTGTTCCCCCGCCGCCTCGCGCTTGCAGCAGCGTCAGCGACGGGGGGTGCGACCGGTGGGGCATTGGCCGACGGTGCCTTGCCCTTACGGGGTCTCCTGTTGCTCACCGTCGTCCAGCCCTCTCCGGCCGCAGCCGAGGGAGGATGGGGCGGCGGACAGGCGGGCGGTGGCGGGGTGGACGTCGCCACCGCCGTCTCCAAACTGGCCCTTTGGGAGGGCAGTGGGGGGTACTCCACAGCCGAGAGCCGCATGATGCTGGGCGAGCTCGGCTGGGATCTGGGCCTAGCTGAGGGAGCGGGGCTCGGCGTTGTTGCCATGCGCACCCGCTCCTCCATGGCCGCGAACCGACTCTCCATGAGGAGAGTCAATCGGTCGAGATTCGCGGCCATTACCGACTCCGTGTTGGGCGGGGCTGGCGGCGCGGCATCGGCGCGCGGCCGCGCAACCTCCGCCTGGAGGCTCCTGAGCTCGTTTCGGAGGTCAGCAATCTCTGACTCCATGCGGCTGTTTGCCGCACGGAGCAGGGCGACCTCCTCGCTGGAGGTGCGGCTCAGGAGCTCCTCCGTGGCCTCTTGGATGGCCGCCGCGGCCTCCTTAAGGGCCTTCTGGAGAGTCCCCTTCAGGCCCTTGGAGACTTTGGCCACCCCGGCCACCACCGCCAAGGAGTCGGTGATTTGCTTCTGCAGGCCCTGCGCGTGAGCTGCTCGGGCCTCTGGAGCGGCCTGGCTCGCGGGGCGGGAATGGTCCTGAGACCTCGTCGCCCTCGCGGTAGCCATTGATGAGGCTCGCTCCACTATCTCCTTTTCGCTCGCGAGCTCTAGCTCAGCGCGCTGGGCCTGCACGAGCGCCTGCTTGGCGGCAGCTAGGCCCACGTACTCCCCAGTTGTGGGGACGGCCTCTGCCCCGTCTGGCGTCCGGCGCTGTAGCTGCCGGGGGCTTGGCTGGGGTCTTAGGGGGCGGTCGTTCGTCGTCCTCGTCGGTGCTCGACGCCAGGGGAGACGAGTCGTCGAACACCATGTCCGGGAGTCGCAACCGCAGCCTGTCGCGGCGGGCGGCGGACTTGCTCCTCTTGCCCTTCCCCTCCGACCCTTTGGGGGCCGGGGCCTTTGGTGGGGCCTGCACAGGGGGGGCTGCCATGTCCTCGTCCCCGGATGGGTCGGACGAGGACACGTATTCCTCCTCAAGAGGCTGCGACCGCAGTAAGCGGGAGCCTGCTTCTTTTGCAGAAGAACTCGGCGCTTCCGCCGGCGATGAAATCGCCGACAGGAAGCGCGAGTACAGTGTCTTCTCAACTCCGCCCTTCGCGGGCCCTTTCGGGTTGTGTTTGCCCTTCACGGGCTCTCCTCCAACATCAACTCCGCCCTTCGCAGGCACGTCGTCGGGATTTGGGGTTTTTGATTTAGCTTCCATTTTTGTTCCCACGAGTCTTAACTTTTTATTGGTGAAAAACTGGGTGTGGTTCGCAGTAGCGACCGGGTTTGCCCCCCCGGCCATTCACCTCTCGCCCTGCGCCGCAGCTTAGGTTAGGGGGATTTTTTAGTGAGGTGCTCATCCTCTTGGGCCGGCCAATTAAGGCAGGCCCCGCGGTCCCGTGTGGCCGCGAGACGTGACCACGGCACCACACGGGATAACGCTCGGCGGTAACGCCCATTTCTGGGCCCGCCGCCACTGTCCTCGTCCTACGGGCGCGCGGGGCAAAACCGCGCCGCCCTCTCCTCGACAGTCTGCGGAGCCAGAACTCGACGCAGACTGTCGTCGTCGGAAGGGAGGGGTGTTTGTGAGGGAGGTTTGGGAGGAAGAGGAAGGAATACAAGGATTTGGAGTGTGGATAGGTGGGACACCACTGTCACGGAGTGAAAGGGGGATGTGACAGTGGCGGCTAAGGGCCCCGGGGACGCATCCCCTTGTACCGCTTCCTGGACGGAGACGAGTCCAGGGCGGCACCCCCTTGGGAGCCCCCCCCCCCCCCCTGGGGGAACCTAACCTAACCTTTTTTTTTTTTTTTTTAACATGGGGAAATGCATTGCCGCACCATCAGCCGCGCCGGGGAAGTCGCGGCCGGTGTGTGAGGAGGCTCCCCGACGCCGGTTAATCAATACGACCGACGCCGGGTATACCCACTAAAACCCCATGGGAGCCTCCTACCGCCTGGGTGCCGGGTCGCGGTATTTAAACCGGAGGTATTACCCGCTTCCCGGCGGCGGTGGGCCGCCCCGCTGTCGTGGGGCGGCCTCTCCTGTGTGCGAGCCGGGTAGGTGAGCTTCCCGGCTCTGAGAGGGTCGCGCGGCTGCCTCTCGCGCCCTCCGCGGCATTGGTGCGGGCGGAGGCCTGTCAAGTCCCCGAGGCCTCGACGCCCGCTGCCGCCTGCCCGTGGCTTTGTTTGCCACGGGCGTTACTCCTGGCCGCTGGGCGCGGCGGCTGGTTGCGGTTCAGCCGTCGCGGCCGCGGCCTTGTCCGGCGCCGTCCGGCTGGCCTGGACCTTCCTCCTGGTGGGCTTCTTGGCCCCGCAGGGTCACCGAGCCCATCTGGTGATCGGCTGGCCTGCCCGCGGCAGCGCACAGAGAACAGTGCGGCTTCGCGGTGCAGGGGCCGGTCACCAGATGCCCGGTCTGTCCGCAGCGGTAACACATACCGCTGCGGTCCACCTCGGAGGTGCATACCGCCGCCACGTGACCAGTCTCGTGGCAGCGGTAGCACCGCTGGGCTCTGCGGGGCAGGGCCTTCACTAGAGCGGAAGACCAACCCACCAGGAGTTTCGTCCCGGGGAGGAGGAGCTTTTTGGCGGCCGCCACCGGGCAGGCCACCACCGTCTGGCCCATCCCGTCTGGGCCGGGACGGACCTTCGACGCCTTGATGCCCCCGGGGGGGCACTCCGTGGTCCGCGCGATGGCAGCGGCCACTTCCTCCCCGTGCACGTGGTCGTCCAGGCCCGAGACGCGAAGACACACAGTCTTCTCGGGCCTGGAGACGCGCACGTCCTCGGGATAGAGGACGGTCCTCAGCTGGTCGGCGAGAGCGTCCGCCTGGGGGGCGCTGTCGGTGCCTGGCACCAGCAGCATGCGCGCCCCCGTGCGCGCCTTCTTCAGCTGGAGGCCTCCCTCTATCCCGAGGTCGGCCAGCCGGATGTTGGCTTTCGCCTTGGAGAAGAGGTTCGCGTACGTAACCCCTCGATCCGCCGCGCCTGGCTGTAACGTCAGGACGACGGCGGCGGACTTCGGGGCACGCAGGCGCGGAGACCTCTTCTCCTTAGGCTTGTTCTTCTTGTTGGCTGCGGGGGGTGGAGGAGGGGGGGGCTGCGAGGCCGGGGCCTGCGCCTTCTCCCCCTTTCCCTTTCCCCCGCGCCCTCTCCTTCCTCGTCGCCGAGCGCGGGTGGGCTGCGCTTCGGCGACGGTCGTGGCCGATTGGGGGCCAGACAACGGCGGGGCCTTGCTTTTTGCCCTCGTCTTGTGGCTGACCGTTGTCCAGCCACCAGCCGTAGTTGCGGCCGGAGGAAGGGGCGCCGGACAGGCACTTGCGGGCGGCGTGGGAGCCGCCGCCTCCATCGAGTCCCGCTGTGTGGGAAGCGGGGGAAACTCCTCCGTCAAGCGCCCAGAGATGAGCAAGGGGCTCGGCGGAGGGGTGGACCTAGCTTGGGGAGCGGGGCTCCGGGTTAGAACCGGACGCAACCGCTCCTCCATGGCCGCGACCCGACTCTCCATTAGGAGAGTCATTCTGTCAAGGTTCGCGGCCATCGTCGCCTCAATATTAGGCGGTGGTGCTGGCGGCGCGGCGTCTGCGCGCGGCCTCATGAGCTCCGCCTGGAGGCTCCTCAGCTCGCTTCGGAGGTCAGCGACTTCTGCCTCCATGCGGCTATTCGCCGCACGGAGCAGGGCGACCTCCTGGGTGGCGGTGCGAGCGGGAGCTCCTCCGCGGCCTCCTGAATGGAGGCCACCGACTCTCTCAGGGCCTTCTGGAGGGTCCCCTTTAGGCCCTTTGAGACCTTCGCGACGCCAGCTACCACCGCCAAAGAGTCGGCGATCTGCCGCTGGAGGCCCTCCGCGTGGTTGGTGTGTGCGTCGGGAGGGGCCTGGCCCACAAGGGGAGTTCCGGCTCTTGGCCTGGTCACCCTTGTGGTCGCCATCGTTTGGGCCCGCTCCGCGATCTGGGCCTCCACTTGCGCCTGTTTTGCGGCAGCTAGGCCCACGTACTCCCCCGTTGTGGGGGGGCGGCCTCTGCCCCGCTTGGCGTCCGGCGCTTTAGCAGCTGCCGGAGCCTCAGGCGGGGGCTTAGGAGGAGGAGGCACCATTATCTCCTCGTCGGATGACGATAGAGGAGACAGGTCGTCGTCCTCTAGGTCCTCTAGAGCCAGGAACTGTCTCAACCGCGTGTTGCGGGAGGCAGCCTGGCTCTGGAACCTAACCTAACCTAACCTAACCTTTTTTTTTTTTTTTTTTTTTTAACATGGGGAAATGCATTACCGCACCATCAGCCGCGCCGGGGAAGTCGCGGCCGGTGTGTGGGGCTCCCCCGACGTCGGTTAATCAATACGACCGACGCCGGGTATACCCACTAAAACCCCATGGGAGCCTCCTACCGCCTGGGTGCCGGGTCGCGGTATTTAAACCCGAGGTATTACCCGCTTCCCGGCGGCGGTGGGCCGCCCCGCTGACGTGGGGCGGCCTCTCCTGTGTGCGAGCCGGGGAGGTGAGCTTCCCCGGCTCTGAGAGGGTCGCGCGGCTGCCTCTCGCGCCCTCCCGCGGCATTAGTGCGGGCGGAGGCCTGTCAAGTCCCCGAGGCCTCGACGCCCGCTGCCGCCTGCCCGTGGCGTTGTTTGCCACGGGCGTTACTCCTGGCCGCTGGTCGCGGCGGCTGGTTGCGGTTCAGCCGTCGCGGCCGCGGCCTTGTCCGGCGCCGTCCGGCTGGCCTGGACCTTCTTCCTGGTGGGCTTCTTGGCCCCGCAAGTCTGGAGCCCATCTGGTGCTCGGCTGGCCTGCCCGCGGCAGCGCACAAAGAACAGTGCGGCTTCGCGGTGCAGGGGCCGGTCACCAGATGCCCGGTCTGTCCGCAGCGGTAACACATACCGCTGCGGTCCACCTCGGAGGTGCATACCGCCGCCACGTGACCAGTCTCGTGGCAGCGGTAGCACCGCTGGGCTCTGCGGGGCAGGGCCTTCACTTGAGCGGAAGACCAACCCACCAGGAGTTTCGTCCCGGGGAGGAGGAGCTTTTTGGCGGCCGCCACCGGGCAGGCCACCACCGTCTGGCCCATCCCATCTGGGCCGGGACGGACCTTCGACGCCTTGATGCCCCCAACGGGGCAACCGGTGGTCCGCGCGATGGCGGCGGCCACATCCTCTCCATGTACGTGGTCGTCCAGGCCCGAGACGCGAAGACACACAGTCTTCTCGGGCCTGGAGACGCGCACGTCCTCGGGATAGAGGACGGTCCTCAGCTGGTCGGCGAGAGCGTCCGCCTGGGGGGCGCTGTCGGTGCCTGGCACCAGCAGCATGCGCGCCCCCGTGCGCGCCTTCTTCAGCTGGAGGCCTCCCTCTATCCCGAGGTCGGCCAGCCGGATGTTGGCTTTCGCCTTGGAGAAGAGGTTCGCGTACGTAACCCCTCGATCCGCCGCGCCTGGCTGTAACGTCAGGACGACGGCGGCGGACTTCGGGGCACGCAGGCGCGGAGACCTCTTCTCCTTGGGCTTGTTCTTCTTGTTGGCTGCGGGGGGTGGAGGAGGGGGGGGCTGCGAGGCCGGGGCCTGCGCCTTCTCCCCCTTTCCCTTTCCCCCGCGCCCTCTCCTTCCTCGTCGCCGAGCGCGGGTGGGCTGCGCTTCGGCGACGGTCGTGGCCGATTGCGGGCCAGACAACGGCGGGGCCTTGCTTTTTGCCCTCGTCTTGTGGCTGACCGTTGTCCAGCCACCAGCCGTAGTTGCGGCCGGAGGAAGGGGCGCCGGACAGGCACTTGCGGGCGGCGTGGGAGCCGCCGCCTCCATCGAGTCCCGCTGTGTGGGAAGCGGGGGGAACTCCTCCGTCAAGCGCCCAGAGATGAGCAAGGGGCTCGGCGGAGGGGTGGACCTAGCTTGGGGAGCGGGGCTCCGGGTCAGAACCGGGCGCAACCGCTCCTCCATGGCCGCGAACCGACTCTCCATTAGGAGAGTCATTCTGTCAAGGTTCGCGGCCATCGTCGCCTCAATATTAGGCGGTGGTGCTGGCGGCGCGGCGTCTGCGCGCGGCCTCATGAGCTCCGCCTGGAGGCTCCTCAGCTCGCTTCGGAGGTCAGCGACTTCTGCCTCCATGCGGCTATTCGCCGCACGGAGCAGGGCGACCTCCTGGGTGGCGGTGCGAGCGAGGAGCTCCTCCGAGGCCTCCTGAATGGAGGCCACCGACTCTCTCAGGGCCTTCTGGAGGGTCCCCTTTAGGCCCTTTGAGACCTTCGCGACGCCAGCTACCACCGCCAAAGAATCGGCGATCTGCCGCTGGAGGCCCTCCGCGTGGTTGGTGTGTGCGTCGGGAGGGGCCTGGCCCACAAGGGGAGTTCCGGCTCTTGGCCTGGTCACCCTTGTGCTCGCCATCGTTTGGGCCCGCTCCGCGATCTGGGCCTCCACTTGCGCCTGTTTTGCGGCTGCTAGGCCCACGTACTCCCCCGTTGTGGGAGGACGGCCTCTGCCCCGCTTGGCGTCCGGCGCTTTAGTAGCTGCCGGAGCCTCGGGCGGGGGCTTAGGAAGAGGAGGCACTATCCCCTCCTCGTCGGATGACGTAAGAGGGGACAGGTCGTCGTCTTCAATGTCGTCTAGAGCCAGGAACTGTCTCAACCGCGTGTTGCGGGAGGCAGCCTGGCTCTTGCTCGTCCCCTCCGGCCTGGGGCCGGGGCCTGGTGGGGCCTGGACAGGGGCGGCGGTCCCGTGCTCGACCCTGAATGGGCCGGACGGGGGCAAGTCTGCTATATCAAGCCTCTCCAGCCGCACTGTGCAGGAGCTGGCTTGGCTGGAAAGGCTTGGCGCTTCCACCGGCGGAGAGATCGCCGCCAGGAGGCCAGAGCCTGGCTCTTGCTCTTCCCCTCCGGCGCTTTGACGACCGGGGCCTTTGGTGGGGCCTGGACAGGGGAGCCGACTTCTCCTCGTCTTCGGATAGATCGGACGAGGAGAATGAGACGTCGTCTGTGTCAAGGGCTGCGACCGCGTGGTGCGGGAGCCACCTTGACTGCTCTGTGGTTCCTCGACCGGCGACGAGATCGCCGAGAGGAACCGAGAGTAAAAGGATTTTCTCCGCCCTTCGCGGGCCCTTTCGTGTTGGGGGGGTTGGTTGGGCCCTTCGCGGGCCCCTCGTCTACGTCTGCTACGCCCTTCTCGGGCACTGCGTCGGGTTTTGGGTTTGATTTCAAATTCTTCATTCTGTTCCCACGAGTATTCAACGATTTAAAAGAGAAATGGGTGTGGTCCGCAGTAATGACCGGGTTTGCCCCCCCGGCCTCAAAACAGGTCGCCCTGCGCCGCAGCTTAAGTGTAGGGGATTTTTTATTGAGGTGCTCATCCTCTTGGGCCAGCCACTGAAGGCAAGCCCCGCGGTCCCGTGTGGCCGCGAGACGTGACCACGGCACCACACGGGATAACGCTAGGCGGTAGTGCCCATCTCTGGGCCCGCCGCCACTGTCCACGTCGTTGGGGCGCACGGGGCAGAACCGTGCGGCCCTCTCCTGGCAACGGCGCCAGCGGAGCAAGGTGCGTCGACGCTGGGCCGGTGCCCGCCGCTTCTCCATCGAGACCGGTGAAGCGGCGTTCTCCTAACGTCGGATGGGAGGGGTGTTTGAGAAGGAGCAAGTTTGGAGGGAAGGGAAGGAATACAAGGATTTGGAGTGGATAGGTGGGACACCACTGTCACGGAGTGAAGGGGGGATGTGACAGTGGCCGCTAGGGGCCCCGGGGACGCATCCCCTTGTACCGCTGCCCGGACGGAGACGTGTCCAGGGCGGTACCCCTGGGGGAACCTAACCTAACCTAACCTAACCTAACCTAACCTAACCTTTTTTTTTTTTTTTTTTTTTTTTTTAACATGGGGAAATGCATTACCGCACCATCAGCCGCGCCGGGAAGTCGCGGCCGGTGTGTAGGCTCCCCGACGCCGGTTAATCAATACGACCGACGCCGGGTATACCCACTAAAACCCCATGGGAGCCTCCTACCGCCTGGGTGCCGGGTCGCGGTATTTAAACCCGAGGTATTACCCGCTTCCCGGCGGCGGTGGGCCGCCCCGCTGACGTGGGGCGGCCTCTCCTGTGTGCGAGCCGGGGAGGTGAGCTTCCCCGGCTCTGAGAGGGTCGCGCGGCTGCCTCTCGCGCCCTCCCGCGGCATTAGTGCGGGCGGAGGCCTGTCAAGTCCCCGAGGCCTCGACGCCCGCTGCCGCCTGCCCGTGGCGTTGTTTGCCACGGGCGTTACTCCTGGCCGCTGGTCGCGGCGGCTGGTTGCGGTTCAGCCGTCGCGGCCGCGGCCTTGTCCGGCGCCGTCCGGCTGGCCTGGACCTTCTTCCTGGTGGGCTTCTTGGCCCCGCAAGGCTTGGAGCCCATCTGGTGCTCGGCTGGCCTGCCCGCGGCAGCGCACAAAGAACAGTGCGGCTTCGCGGTGCAGGGGCCGGTCACCAGATGCCCGGTCTGTCCGCAGCGGTAACACATACCGCTGCGGTCCACCTCGGAGGTGCATACCGCCGCCACGTGACCAGTCTCGTGGCAGCGGTAGCACCGCTGGGCTCTGCGGGGCAGGGCCTTTACTTGAGCGGAAGACCAACCCACCAGGAGTTTCGTCCCGGGGAGGAGGAGCTTTTTGGCGGCCGCCACCGGGCAGGCCACCACCGTCTGGCCCATCCCGTCTGGACCGGGACGGACCTTTGACGCCTTGATGCCCCCGGGGGGGCACTCCGTGGTCCGCGCGATGGCAGCGGCCACGTCCTCCCCGTGCACGTGGTCGTCCAGGCCCGAGACGCGAAGACACACAGTCTTCTCGGGCCTGGAGACGCGCACATCCTCGGGATAGAGGACGGTCCTCAGCTGGTCGGCGAGAGCGTCCGCCTGGGGGGCGCTGTCGGTGCCAGGCACCAGCAGCATGCGCGCCCCCGTGCGCGCCTTCTTCAGCTGGAGGCCTCCCTCTATCCCGAGGTCGGCCAGCCGGATGTTGGCTTTCGCCTTGGAGAAGAGGTTCGCGTACGTAACCCCTCGATCCGCCGCGCCTGGCTGTAACGTCAGGACGACGGCGGCGGACTTCGGGGCACGCAGGCGCGGAGACCTCTTCTCCTTAGGCTTATTCTTCTTGATGGCTACGGGGGGTGGAGGAGGGGGGGGCTGCGAGGCCGGAGCCTGCGCCTTCTCCCCCTTTCCCTTTCCCCCGCGCCCTCTCCTTCCTCGTCGCCGAGCGCGGGTGGGCTGCGCTTCGGCGGCGGTCGTGGCCGATTGGGGGCCAGACAACGGCGGGGCCTTGTTTTTGGCCCTCGTCTTGTGGCTGACCGTTGTCCAGCCACCAGCCGTAGTTGCGGCCGGAGGAAGGGGCGCCGGACAGGCACTTGCGGGCGACGTGGGAGCCGTCGCCTCCAATGGGTCCCGCTGTGTGGGAAGCGGGGGGAACTCCTCCGTCAAGCGCCCGGAGATGAGCATGGGGCTCGGCGGAGGGGTGGACCTAGCTTGGGGAGCGGGGCTCCGGGTCAGAACCGGGCGCAACCGCTCCTCCATGGCCGCGAACCGACTCTCCATTAGGAGAGTCATTCTGTCGAGGTTCGCGGCCATCGTCGCCTCAATATTGGGCGGTGGTGCTGGCGGCGCGGCTTCTGCGCGCGGCCGCATGAGCTCCGCCTGGAGGCTCCTCAGCTCGCTTCGGAGGTCAGCGACTTCTGCCTCCATGCGGCTATTCGCCGCACGGAGCAGGGCGACCTCCTGGGTGGCGGTGCGAGCGAGGAGCTCCTCCGAGGCCTCCTGAATGGAGGCCACCGACTCTCTCAGGGCCTTCTGGAGGGTCCCCTTTAGGCCCTTCGAGACCTTCGCGACGCCAGCTACCACCGCCAAAGAATCGGCGATCTGCCGCTGGAGGCCCTCCGCGTGGTTGGAGTGTGCGTCGGGAGGGGCCTGGCCCACAAGGGGAGTTCCGGCTCTTGGCCTGGTCACCCTTGTGGTCGCCATCGTTTGGGCCCGCTCCGCGATCTGGGCCTCCACTTGCGCCTGTTTCGCGGCAGCTAGGCCCACGTACTCCCCCGTTGTGGGGGGGCGGCCTCTGCCCCGCTTGGCGTCCGGCGCTTTAGCAGCTGCCGGAGCCTCAGGCGGGGGCTTAGGAGGAGGAGGCACCATTATCTCCTCGTCGGATGACGATAAAGGAGACAGGTCGTCGTCCTCTAGGTCCTCTAGAGCCAGGAACTGTCTCAACCGCGTGTTGCGGGAGGCAGCCTGGCTCTGGCTCATCCCCTCCGGCCCTTCGGGGGCCGGGGCCTTTGGTGGGGCCTGAACAGGGGCGGCAGTCCCGTGTTCGACCCTGAATGGGCCAGACGGGGGCAACTTCGTAACGTCAAGCCGCTCTAACTGCACGGTGCAGGAGCTGGCTTGGCTGGAAGAGCTTGGCGCTTCCGCCGGCAGAGAGATCGCCGACAGGAAGCGCGAGTAAAAGCTCTTCTCTGCTCCGCCCTTCACGGGCCCTTTCGGGTTGGGTTGCTGGCCCTTCTCGGGCCTCTCCTTCACATCATCACCGCCCTTCGCAGGCACTTCGTCAGGTGTGTTTGTTTTATTAAAATCATGCATTCTGTTCCCACGAGTAGTCGACGTTTTATGAAAGAAAATGGGTGTGGTCCGCAGTAACGACCGGGTTTACCCCCCCGGCCTCAAAACCTCTCGCCCTGCGCCGCAGCTTAGGTGTTAGGGGATTTTTTATTGAGGTGCTCATCCTCTTGGGCCAGCCACTGAAGGCAAGCCCCGCGGTCCCGTGTGGCCGCGAGACGTGACCACGACACCACACGGGATAACGCTCGGCGGTAGCGCCCATCACTGGGCCCGCCGCCACTGTCAACGTCGCCGGGTGCGCAGGACAGAACTGCGCATCCTTCTCCTAGTCTGCCAGCGGAGCAGGATGCGTCGACGCTGGCATACTCCGCCGTTCCACCATGGAGACCGGCGAAACGGCGCACTCCTGACATCGGATGGGAGGGGTATTTGTGAAGGAGGTTTGGAAGGAGGGTAAAGGAATACAGGGATTTGGGGTGGATAGGTGGGACACCACTGTCACGGAGTGAAGGGGGGATGTGACAGTGGCCGCTAGGGGCCCCGGGGACGCATCCCCTTGTACCGCTGCCCGGACGGAGACGTGTCCAGGGCGGTACCCCCTGGGGGGAACCTAACCTAACCTAACCTAACCTAACCTAACCTAACCTAACCTAACCTAACCTAACCTTTTTTTTTTTTTTTTTTTTTTTTACATGGGGAAATGCGTTGCCGCACCGTCAGCCGCGAGGGGGATGTCGCGGCCGGTGTGTGGGGCTCCCCCGACGCCGATTAATCAATACGACCGACGCCGGGTATACCCACTAAAACCCCATGGGAGCCTTCTTCCGCAAGAGTGCCGGGGTCACGGTATGTAGCGTGAGCCTTGATCCGCGACCCCGGCGAGCGGTGGGCCGCCTCATAACCAGAGGCGGCCTCTCCTGTGTGCGGGCCGGGGAAGTGTTCCCCGGCCCTGAGAGGGTCGCGCGGCTACCTCTCGCGCCCTCTCGCGGCATTAGTGCGGGCGGAGGCCTGACTGGGTCCCCCGTGGCCTCGACGCCCGCTGCCGCTCGCCCGTGGCATTACCGCCACGGGCATTACTCCTTGCCGCTCCCCGCGGCGGCTGGTGGTGTTGCCGCCGCGGCCGCGGCTTTGCCCGGCGCCATCCGGCTGGCCGTGACTTTCCTCCTGGTGGGCCCAGCCTTGCACGGCTTCGACCCCAGCTGGTGACCGGCTGGCCTGCCCGCGGCCTCGCACACAGGGCAGTGCGGTTTCGCAGAGCAGGAGCCGGTCACCAGGTGACCACTTTTACCGCAGCGGTAGCATTCGCCGCTGCGGTCCACCTCCGAGGTGCATCTCGCTGCCACGTGGCCAGCCTCATGGCAGCGATAGCACCTCTGGGTGCGATGGGGGAGGGCCTCTACCGTGGCTGAGGCCCAGCCCACCAGGAGCTTCGTCTTGGCAGCGAGGAGCTGCTTGGCGGCCGCCACCGGGCAGGCCACCACCGTCTGGCCCATCCCGTCTTTGCCGGGACGGACCTTCGACGCCTTGATGCTCCCTACGGAGCATCCGGTGGTCCGCGCGATGGCAGCGGCCACATCCTCCTCGTGTGCGTGGTCGTCCAAGCCCGAGACGCGAAGACACACAGTCTTCTCGGGCCTGGAGACACGCACGTCCTCGGGGTAGAGGACGGTCCTCAGTTGGTTGGCCAGGGCGTCTGCTTTGGGGGCGTCGCTGGTGCTAGGAAGCACCAGTATTCGCGCCCCAGTGCGCGCCATCCTGAGCCGTAGACCGCCCTCTATCCCGAGGTCGGCCAGTCGGATTTCGCTCTTCGCCTTAGAGAAGAGGTTCGCGTACGTAACCCCTCGTTCCGCCGCGCCTGGCTGTAGAGTCAGGACGACGGCGGCGGACTTCGGGGGACGCAATCGCGGCGACCTCTTCTCCTTGGCTGCTGTCTTCTTTTTGGGCGCTGGGGGTGGGGGAGGGGGGGGCTGCGAGGCCGGAGCCTGCGCCACGTCCCCCTGCCCTTTCCCTCGGCGGCCTCTTCCTCCTCGCCGCTGCGCGCGGGTGGGCTGCGCTGCAGCGGCAGTCGTGGCCGGTTGTGCGCCGGACGACGGCGGGGCCTTACCTTTGGCCCTCTTCTTGCGACCTACCGTCGTCCAGCCCTCGACCGCAGCTACGGCCGCGGGAGGGGGCGCCGGGCAGGCACTTGGGGGCGACATGGGTGTCGCCGTCTCCGACGATTCCCTCCTCGATGGAAGAGGAGGGAATTCTTCCGCCAAGCGCCCAGAGATGAGCGAGGGGCTTGGCGGGGTCGTCCTGGGAGGAGCGGGCCTTGGCGATAGGGCCGGTCCGGGTGGTAGTGCCGGCCTCGCGGGCTGGAGTCGCTCCTCCATGGCCGCAAACCTGGTCTCCATCAGGAGAATGAGACGGTCCAGGTCTGCGGCCGTCGTCGTCGGTGGTGGCGTGGGCTCTGGCGGTGGTGGTGGCGCGGGGCGGACGGGCCCGGCGCGAGCCTCGGCGAGCTCCGAGCGGATGCTCGCCATTTCGCGGCGCAGGTCCGCCAGCTCCGCCTCCATGCGGCGATTCGCCGCACGGAGCAGAGCGACCTCTTCGGTGTCAGTACGGGTCAGGAGCTCGTCTGAGGCCTCCTGAACCGCTGACACCGCCTCCTTAAGGGCCTTCTGGAGGGTGCCCTTAAGGCCCTTTGACACTTTGGCCACTCCGGCCACCACCGCCAACGAGTCGGCGATCTGGCGCCGGAGGCCCTCGGCGTGCTCCTGGCGAGAGGACTCGGGAGGGGCCTGGCCCGCGGGGGCACCAACGGTCTTAGACCTAGTGACCCTCGCGGTCGCCATTAGTCGGGCCTTCTCCACGATGTCCTTCTCGCTCTGGAGCTCGAGCTCCGCGCGTTGGGCCTCGACGAGCGCCTTTTTGGCGTCCGCCAGCCCCACGTATTCTCCGGTAGTCGGAGGGCGGCCCCTGCCCCGCTTGGCATCCGGCGCTTTGGCAGCTGCCGGAGGTTTGGGCGGGGGCTTAAGTGGGGGCACCAGTCCCTCCTCGTCCGACGACGTCATTGGTGAGAGGTCGTCGAGAGCCAGGTACTGCCTCAACCGCTCATTGCGGGAGGGAACCTGGCTCGTTTTGCTGTCTCCTTTTTTGGGAGGAGCGCCTTTACCCCCCTTGGCGGCCGGTGCTTTGGCACCCTGGGCCTTAGGGGGCAGATTGGTGGAGGCGGCCCTCCCCTCGTCCTCCGATGGTATGGAGGACGAGTAATCCGACTCATCGTCGGAGACACCTTTCAGTAGCGGCCGCGGGGTGTCGCGCGCTACGCTCTTACTACTTCCCGATTCCTCCGGCGGAGATGAAATTGCCGAAAGGAATCGGGAGTAGAACGTCTTCGTTCCGGCTCCGCCCTTCTCGGGCCCTTTCGTGTTGGTTGGGCCCTTCTCGGGCCCCTCACCTGCGTCTGCACCGCCCGTCACGGGCTCTGCGTCAGTTTTGGTTTTTTTAATAGCATCCATATCTTAATCCCACGAGTACACAACTTTTTAAAACAGAAAACGGGGTGTGGTCCGCAGTAGCGACCGGGTTTACCCCCCCGGCCTCAAAACCTCTCGCCCTGCGCCGCAGCTTAGGTATTAGGGGATTTTTTATTGTGGTGCTCATCCACTTGGGCCAGCCACTGAAGGCAAGCCCCGCGGTCCCGTGTGGCCGCGAGACGTGACCACGGCACCACACGGGATAACGCTCGGCGGTAGTGCCCATCTCTGGGCCCGCCGCCACTGTCCACGTCAACGGGCGCGCGGGGCAGAACCGCGCCGCCCTCTCCTCGACAGTCAGCGGAGCGGAGCTCAACGCTGACTGTCGCCGTCGGAAGGGAGGGGTGTTTGTGAGGGAGGTTTGGGAGGAAGGGGTAGGAATACAAGGATTTGGAGTGTGGATGGGTGGGACACCACTGTCACGGAGTGAAGGGGGGATGTGACAGTGGCGGCTAAGGGCCCCGGGGACGCATCCCCTTGTACCGCTTCCTGGACGGAGACGTGTCCAGGGCGGTACCCCCTGGGGGAAACCTAACCTAACCTAACCTAACCTAACCTAACCTAACCTAACCTAACCTAACCTAACCAAGTTCCGCTCGAACCGCGCTCCCGGACGGTCGATTTTTTGAGAGCTCCGTACTAAAAAAATTCCGAAAAATAGGTTTTTTTTTCGAAGTTAGAGAGCCGTGCGATACACCAAATTGTGCGCGTTAGTGAGGCGCATACGCCTGTGGTGTTAGTTTGTTTCTACCTATTCGGGGAAAAAAGTTATTAACGAAAAACAGTTTTTTAAAACTTTAAAGTGAAATTGTGCGAAAAATAGATCGGTGCGACCCCCTTTTTAAGGGCGGCTTTTTTGCGCTCCGTGTGCCCCAATAGGATCGCAGTGAAAATTTGGATTTCCCAACTCCGTTGGAAAAGTTATTGGTGAAAAACCGAAAAAACGTGGACCGAAAATCGTCGTTTTTGGACCAAATAGAAAACAAAAATTACCAGTCGAAAGAGCTCGAAATTCTAAGGGGAACTGCCAGATGCGACCTTAAAATTTCCCCAAGACACCTGAGGAAAAAAAAATTAAAAACTGGTAAAAAATTTTCAAGTTTTTGGTTTTTTGGGCTTAAACCAAAAAGTTTCTTCGGGACTGCAAATTCTGGCACGGTAGCCACCGAGCCATCGTAAAGACGCGTCGTTTGACACCCTGCTTCCGAAGATCGGACAACACCCGGAGGTACCGGAAGCAAAAAAAAAAAAAAAAAAAAAAAAAAAAACAACTTCCTAACCTCAAAATTGCTCCGGAACTACTGGAGAGAGCGACTTGAGGTTAGGACAGTTTGAAGACCTGGTGGAGGACGGCGCCTTTCCGGTCCGAGCAGAATTTTAAGATAAGTAGTTTTAAGTTATTTTTAATTAGAAAATTAAGCTTTAACCCCCCATATCTCCGAAACTATTGAAGGCGCGTGGGATTTGAGACTGCCAGTTTGTGCGCGCTAGGGAGCTCTACCTAGCCACACCCAAATCCTATAGGGTTACCTAAGAAAAAATCCGAAACTTTTTCAAAAAACAAAAATTTTCAAAATTTTCTAAGTTATTTTAAATATTATTATTAGGGCAAAATTATTAAATATTATCATAAAATAGAGCACTATTTAGCGGACATTTCGGACATTTTTCGGCGATTTTATCTCCAATACTTTCGGAAATATTGATTTTTAAACAGTTTTTTAGGAATAAATAAATAAATATAAGAGTTAGGATTAAGATAGTGACATAGATAGATAGGTCTCTTCAAGATCTATCTCCTGACCCCAAACTCGGTGGTCTTTGGCCAAACCAGGCCTGAGAACCAGGATTTTACTGGATTTTGGCCAAGGGCCGCCGCCATTTTGAATTTTTTGTTTCTTTGATATCTCCGGATATATCGGCCCGATTTTGACGCGGATTAAACTGGGAAGGAGTACTCAACCTAGCGGACCATATCCGGGGATAAAAACGGGTCAAAATTTTGGACATCAACCCCCCCCCCTAACGGGAGGAGAAGGTTGCGGGAACGACTCCAGTCGAAATCCGACGGCGATAGGCTTATTTTCGGCTGAGTTATAGCCTTTTCTCACCGGTTTTGACAGATAGCCGCCATTTTGAAAAATTAAAAACCCCAATAGCTCCGGAACTATTGGGCGGACGGAACTGGGAATTCGACTGGGGTTATCCTTAGAGGTCACTCTTGCCATTTAGCCCAAAAATTGAAAAATTTTGTTGGAAAAAACTGTGTACGTGGGGGCCTAGATCTCACTTGGGGCAGTTGTACGAGCCCAAACTAGGGTAATTTTGGACTTAAAACCCCAGAGTTAGACCTAGTCAAAGTTTGGTCGGCGGCCATATTGGATTTTTGTGTCGGCCATATCTCGGGCCCTATTAGACCGAGGAAGACCGGATTTCCTTTAGAGGAATCCCCGGGACTCCCTCTACCGATTGAACCCCTTCAGGAGCCAATCGGAGTTTCAAGGTCAACCCTCTTTTACCCCCATTTCGACAGATCTCGCGGAGACGAAGTGAATAAGCCCAAGCACAGTCCTCTGGCTGCAATATTGAGTAAGTAGTGAAGGTCCGAAGTTTTGGAAAATTTATTTTGATAAAACTTCGGACTCCGCTGCTCCCTCGATAAAGCAGACAGACCCGTCGAGTTTGGGTTTAAACAACTCGGCTTGACGAGGCCTGTTGTCCTATCCCCTCCTCATCTCTTTATCCCCACCCTAAATTTTCAAACTTCTTTAATTCACTCACCCTTGCTCCTATCCCATAGTTCTTGGTGTCCTCGGGTTCCTTGCGACGCGGCGGACTCGTTGGCACTTCCGGAACGCTCCCTGCTCCTCTCCTCTCTCCTTCACGGACCTGAAACAAAAACTTATATTAGAAATTGTAAAAGTAAATATATTAATAGGATAAGAACTTACCTGTGACATTGTAGCTGGCGCGCCGACGCATATACCTGTAAATAAATAAAAACATTAGTTAGTAAGTGACTTTAATTGTAAAATAAAAATTTGTAGACAAATTGACTGGCTCAATACATATATTAAACAGTGCTAATTGACCTACTGTGCTGTTTAGGTTTTAATTGTTGACTTGAGTTCTTTTGACTCGCCATATACATCGCGGTGCATAGCGCCGTCTAATAGTGTAGGAGACTTTTAGCGCTTTTGCGCATATAGTATTTACATTTTTACATTTGGCATTGACGAGCCTCTCCTCCGATATGCATAGAACGCCAATAAAACCTAAAGGAGTAACATCCCCAATGACATCGCCCATAAAGCAGGCGGAAATATTTACAACCCCCCCCGCAGATTATGCGGGGCCAAGTAGGAGTCCGGTAAATGATATCACGGGAGTACGGGACAGCGAAAGGTCGAATCGTGACAGATCCCAATCCCGGATAAGACCAGTCACTCTCAAGTTTAGTTCGCCGACAAAGAGCAGAGTGACTTCAGCGGAATTATTTGGGCGACAGAAGAAAATGGCCAGTAAAACCTACACAAAGGCCATAACCCTGTCTCCGGTTCCAGATTCCGCGACTGAACAAGAGTCGCCCAAAACCCGAATACAACAGGCAGAATACTGGCATAGACATGGGTTGACAAACCTGGGTGAGTCGCGAAACCTGAAAACGGAAATTAAGAATGCTATGGATAACGCCTTGAACAACCTTTATAGGTTAGTAAAAGAGGCGGAAAAGGATAGGAAGAGAGAAAGGAACAGGGAGAATATAGGTAAGGGACAAATGAAGGACTCAGGGACGATGACGGAAGAGAATAGGAAAGAGAAGAAGTAGTAATAATAGATGAATCACCCCGAAGGGAGAAGAGAAATAGGGACGAGGAAGAAAAAGCCCTCAAGAAACAGCTGGAGGAACACTCCAAACTGCTACTGGAGAACAGTAGAGGTATGAAAGAACTGAAGGAAATGATGGAGGGACATAAGGAAGAAATAAGGAAGTGCAGAAACACTTACGCGAGTGTAGCGGCAAAGCCGAGAGAAAAGCCCATCGAACGGGCAACACTACACTCGGTAGTCGTTACGGCCACGAATGGCGAAGAGACAGGGGACGAAGTGATGACTAGGGTCAGAACAGCTTTAAACGCTAAAGAAGGGGGCATAGAGATTGAAAGGGTGAGAAGAGCAAAAGATAAGAAAGTCATCGTGGGGTGTAGGACGAGAGAAGAACGTGAGAAGGTTAAAGAAAGATTGAATAGGGATAAGGACAATCTTCAGGTTGAGGACATCAAAAATAAAGATCCACTAGTAGAGGTGATCGGTGTTCTAAAAGTCCATAAGGACGAGGAGATCTATAGAGCACTCCTCAACCAAAACAGGAGAGTCTTCGAAGGACTGGGCGAGGAAGAGAAAAGAATGCAGATAGCATTTAAAATACAAGGTCGCAACCCACTCACCAATAGGGTGATAATGAGAGTTGCACCAAAATTGTGGAAAAGGCTAACGGACATAGGTACAGTAAGGATAGACCTACAGAACCTACATGTGGTGGACAAATCTCCGCTGGTGCAGTGTACCCAATGCCTTGGATATGGACACGGCAGGAAGATATGCACAGAGGCAGAGCCGAAGTGCAGTCACTGTGGGGTCTACATTACAAGGCTAGATGCCCAGAGTATATAGAAGGGGCACCACCTACATGCATAAACTGCGTGAAGGTGAACAAGCAGGAGGTTGGGCACAACGCGTTCGACGGGAAGTGCCCAATAAGAATAAAATGGGATGCACTAGCGAGAGCGGCAGTTGCATATTGTTAAGGGCACCTCTGGGGACCACAGCGCAGCAAAGACAAGAAGTACACTATCTCTGGTTCAGGCGAACCTACAACGGATGGAAGTTGCAACCAACGAAATCGTCCAGGCCATGAGCCTGAGAAAGAAGGACTTCGCGCTGCTCCAGGAGCCCTACGTGGGAGGTTCGGGTAGAATGAAGGAATATCGTGGAGTGAGGGTCTTCCAGTGCGCGGCATCCGATGGCACTGTAAACAAGGCAGCTATTGCTGTACTTAACAACAAGATCAGGGTGACATTACGTCCAGAATACACAACTGCGAATATTGTTACAGTGACAACGGATTGCGGCGACTGGGAGACGACGATTGTTTCATTCTATCTGGAGCCTAACACGGAGATAGGGCCATACCTGGAACAGATTAAAAAAGATTGTTGTGGGTGTGGGGACCAGAGGCGTCCTTATTGGAGGAGACTCCAACGCTAAAAGTTGCTGGTGGGGTAGTCCCACAGAAGATAAGCGTGGGAGAGAGATGTCCGGATGCCTAGAGGAACTTGGCCTGCAGATAATGAATGTCGGAAACACCCCAACCTTCGATACGGTTCGGGGAAATAAGGAGTTCACCAGTTTTGTGGACATTACCGCGTGCACCCTTGATCTTCTTGGAAGAGTTGACGAATGGCGCGTGGACACTGGCGTGACCTGCTCAGACCACAACACCATCATGTTCAGGCTCGACGCAGGAGAAATTAGACCTGTAACAAAAAGAACGACACGGGTTTATAATACAAAAAAGGCGAAATGGGACCAATTTAATGAAAAATTGGACCATTTAATTTTGGATAGAAATTTAAATAAAGAACAGACAGACAGACTGACAGATGTAACTAAATTGGAGGAAGTGGTAGTAAGTTTTACGGACGCTGTAGTCGAGGCCTGTGAACAAAGTATCCCCAAGATTAAGACAAACAGCAGAGTGAATCTACCTTGGTGGACCGAGGAACTCTACAGGATGAGGAAGGGAGTGGTCACTCTAAAAAGAAGAATCAAGTGCGCTGCACCGGTAAGAAAGCAGAAGGTGATTCAAGAGTATCTGCAGGCAAAAGCGAAATATAAAGATGAAAGTAAGAAAGCCCAGATCCTCTCATGGAAGCAATTCTGCGAGAAGCAGGACCGTGAAGGGATGTGGGAGGGAGTATATAGGGTGATTGGACGCACGGCAAAGAGGTATGAGGACGAGCTCCTTGTGGATAAGGACAGGGTACTGGGTCCAAGAGAATCGGCTGAACTCCTAGCGGAGACCTTCTATCCGGAGGATGACCTGAGCCAAGACGACGAATATCACCGTGGAATTCGTAGAAAAGCTGAAGAGCTAAATGGTGAAAATGGTCATGGTGAGGATGATCCGCCATTTACGATGGTAGAATTGAAGAGTGCAGCTCTCAGTTTTAATCCGAAAAAGGCTCCGGGTGAGGACGGACTCACCTCGGATATAGTTACGCAAGCAGTCTCCCGCGCACCGGAGCTATGCCTCTCACTGGCTAATAAATGTCTAGATTTAGGATATTTCCCGGAACGATGGAAAAGGGCAACCGTCGTTATTCTTCGTAAACCCGGGAAAGAAAACTACAGAGTGCCCAAATCGTATAGACCTATTGGCCTCTTGCCGGTGATGGGTAAGCTGTTCGAGAAGATGCTGATGGGGAGACTGCGGTGGCACCTGGTACCGAAATTCAGCTCCCGGCAGTATGGTTTCCTGCCACAACGAAGCACAGAGGACTCCCTCTATGATCTGATGAGCCGCATTCGCGGTAAGTTAACACAGAAGAGACTTGTAACCTTGGTTTCATTAGACATAGAGGGAGCATTCGACAGCGCGTGGTGGCCAATGATTAGGATCCGACTGTCCGAAAATAACTGCCCAAGAAATATCCAGAAGGTGTTGGGCAGTTACCTGCAGAATAGACTGGTAAACGTCAGATACGCAGGGGAGCAAGTCACCAGGGCCACAAATAAGGGATGCGTACAAGGCTCCATAGGAGGACCGATCCTATGGGATCTGCTGCTGGACCCACTACTTCATGAATTGGAGAAGAAAGGAACCTATTGCCAGGCCTATGCTGATGACGTTGTGCTCCTCTTCGACGGCGAAACCGGATTGGCAATAGAGAGACAGGCTAATGCCACGCTCGCCTATATACAGGCGTGGGGTGTACGTAATAAACTCCGATTCGCGCCAAATAAGACCTGCGCAATGACTATAACCAGAAAACTGAAGTACGACAACCCACGCCTGTGCATGGGAGGGGTTGACATCAGCATGTCCTCAGAGGTGAAGATCCTCGGGCTGACAATAGACAGAGCGCTGACGTTCAATGCACACGCAACGAACGTCTGCGCTAAGGCATTGACTGTCTATAAACAGCTTGCGCGTGCTGCGAAAGTCAGCTGGGGTCTTCACCCGGAAGTCATCCGGTCCGTGTACACAGCAGTAGTCGAACCGATCATCATGTACGCAGCAAGCGCCTGGGCTCCGGCTACGGCCAAGCTAGGTGTGCGGAAGCAGCTAGGAGTTGTGCAGCGGGGCTTTGCCCAGAAGCTGTGCAAGGCCTACCGAACAGTCTCCCTGAACGCATCAATAGTGCTGGCAGGAATACTCCCTCTGGACCTCCGTATACAGGAGGCTAAAGCCCTGTATGAGGCGAAGAGAGGAGTAGACCTGCCAACGCTAGCTGACAGGGGAGATTGAGAGGAGGGTTGCTTTCGTGCACACGCCCCACCCAGCAAAACATATGGACCTGGGGTTCATATGTCTAGTAGACCAAACCGAGGTCAATGACCACTGCGCGCAAGCAGTACGTATTTTCACGGACGGGAGCAAGATTGAAGGGGAAGTGGGCGCATCATTGTCCCTCTGGAACAATGATGTTGAAACCACAAACCGGAAATTGAAACTCCCGTCCTACTGCACGGTCTATCAGGCGGAACTCCTGGCCATATGTAGAGCTACGGAGGAGATCCTAGCAAGCCCAGAAGACAGCTTTGGCATTTACAGTGATTCGCGTTCGGCACTTCAAACGGTAACAAACTGGAGTAGTACACATTATCTTGCTGTCACAGCTAGGAAGAACCTGATGGATAGTATGGCAATGGGGAAGGGGGTATCTCTGTTCTGGGTCAAGGCACACGCTGAGGTGAAGGAAAACGATAGAGCGGATGCTCTGGCGAAAGCCGCTGCTCGTACCCTAAAGGTAAAGCCCCACTATGACAGGTGTCCGGTCTCGTTTGTCAAGAGGATGATCCGAATGGAGACCCTTGACAAATGGAACCGGCGCTTTAGGGACGAGCCAACTGCATCTGTAACTAAGTTTTTCTTCCCGGATCCAGAGTGTGCCTATAAGATAATCAGGAGAGTCGGCATAACGAGCCTGACGACCCAGATATTCACAGGCCACGGAGGGTTCTCTGAATATTTGAATCGTTTCAAATTGAAGGGGGACTCATCGTGCGTCTGTGAACCGGGAGTACCAGAGACCCCCCTGCACATAGTGTTCGAGTGCCCTCTCTTTGCCGTGGAGCGTCACAATGCGGAACATACACTACGCATGGACATTAAAAAGTGCAATGTACAAGAACTCCTAAGTAAGATACGGCTGGAGGGTTTTATGGAATTCGCAATAAAAGTAGTATACAAGGCAGTCAAAAGAAACGGGTCAACAATTAATGCTATAAACATATAGTATAATATATGTAAACATAGTATTAGAAATATAGTATAATAACTGGAACCCAAAACAGTGTAGAACATAAAAATGGAAACACAAATAAATAAATAAATATATAATAAGGCACTATTGTTAATAATACTTAGCTAAATAGATACATGTAAGGATGTATAAATACAAATACATATCTAAATAGTAATAAAAATTGTATTAGTATATAACTTGTAATAGTTAAGAAAAATGTATAAAAGAAGTAGAAACATGAATAATGTAAAATAGAAGTTAAAAATGTATTAGATATTAAGATTTCAAATGAAAAGAAAAAGTAAAGAAAAGAAAAGAAACAAAAAACATATAAAAAAGAAAAATAAATAAATAAACGACTCCCCCCCTTATTCCCTTTAGTAGATAAAAGTAGGACAATAAAAAGAGACAAGAAAAAGAAAGACTCTGTCTTGCATAATGACGGAGGATGATGGCGAATTAAAAAAAAAAAAAAAAAAAAAAAAAACCTAACCTAACCTAAGGGAAGATACTGGGACCGCGTGAATCTGCTGCACTACTCGCAGAAACGTTTTACCCCGAAGATAGTGCCGAAGGAGAGAACCGAGAACACAGGGCAATACGCGAGCAGGCGATGAAGCTAAACAACAGATATGCCCTGCTAGGGAACGACGATCCGCCCTTTACCGCCCTGGAATTACGACAAGCTGTGAACCGGTTCAATCCCAAAAAGGCACCCGGGGCAGACGGATTAACTGCCGATATTTGCGCCCAGGCTATCTACCATAAGCCAGAACTTTACCTATCACTGGTTAATAAGTGCCTTACACTCGGACATTTCCCGGTGATCTGGAAGCGTGCGACTGTTGTCGTGCTCCGGAAACCAGGAAAGGAAGACTATTCCCACCCTAAGTCATATAGGCCCATCGGCCTTTTGCCAGTGATGGGTAAAATTCTCGAAAGATTGATAATAAACCGATTAACGTGGCACCTCGTGCCTAAGCTGAGCGCCCGCCAATACGGATTCCTGCCTCAAAGAAGCACGGAGGACTCTCTCTATGATCTAGTGAACAACATACGCGAAAAGCTGAAACTCAAGAAGATCATAACACTCGTTTCACTAGACATAGAGGGAGCATTCGATAGCGCTTGGTGGCCTATGATTAGAGTTCGGTTGGCGGAGGAAAACTGCCCAGGCAACATCCAGAGGATACTGGGCAGTTACCTGGAAAACCGAAGCGTCTCGCTTAGGTACCTTGGAGAAGAGGTGGAAAGACAAACCACGAAAGGCTGTGTGCAGGGTTCCATAGGGGGGCCTATCCTATGGGACCTGCTCCTCGATCCCCTTCTTAAAGGACTAGATGCGCAAGGAGAATATGTGCAGGCGTTTGCTGATGACGTGGTTCTGCTTTTTGATGGAGACTCCGGCAGCAACATAGAGAGAAGAGCTAATGCGGCTCTCTCCTATGTTCAGGAGTGGGGTGTCCGTAATAAACTAAAATTTGCCGCTCACAAAACGAAAGCTGTTACTTTCACACGGAAATTGAAATACGACACCCCAAGACTGAATATGGGAGGGGTCAGCATAGAGATGGCCTCAGAGGTTAAGGTACTAGGTGTGACCATTGACAGCAGCCTAACATTTAATCCGCACATACGTAATGTATGTGCGAAAGCAATTAAATTCCACAAGCAATTGTCGCGCGCCGCAAAGGTCACCTGGGGCCTTAACCCTGAGATCGTCCGGATCATGTATGCAGCGGTGCTGGAGCCAGTAATCCTGTACGCAGCGAGCGTCTGGGCGCCTTCAGTTACAAAGTTGGGTGTGTGCAAGCAACTCAACACTGTCCAAAGGGGATTCGCTCAAAAAATGTGTCGAGCATATAAGACCGTCTCCCTAAACTCGGCAATGGTGCTGGCTGGTCTGCTCCCCCTTGACCTCCGTATTAAGGAAGTAGCTTCCTTATACGAGGCCAAGAGGGGGGTAGAGCAGCCAATGCTTGGGGACAGGGAGATGGAAATGCGAGTTGCTTACGCCAACACAACTCACCCGGCCTCACAGATCGATTTAAGGTTTGACTGCCTGGTGGACCAGGAGCAGGTGGATGCGCAACGTCAACAGGCGGTGCGCATCTTCACGGACGGCAGCTTGATTGAAGGCCAGGTCGGAGCCTCATTATCCTTCTGGGATAATGAGGTCGAGACCGCAAACCGGAAAATCAAGCTGGCGTCCTTTTGCACGGTCTACCAGGCAGAGCTACTGGCGATACGTGAGGCTACGGCGTCGGCTTGGAAGCGTCCAGAAAGAAGTTTTGGCATTTACAGTGATTCTAGATCGGCGTTGCAATCGCTGTGCAGCTGGAGCTCAGTGAACCCGTTAGCATTTGAAGCAAGGGAGAACATCAGGCGGTGTGTTCTAAATGGGAAGAAGGTGAGCCTGTACTGGGTAAAGGCCCACGTCGACGTCAGAAAAAACGAGCGGACGGATGAGTTGGCGAAAGCGGCAGCACTTTCTCTGAAAGTGAAGCCGCTTTACGACAAGTGTCCGGTTTCCTTCATTAAACGGCAGTTCCGTATGGGAACGGTTGATGAATGGAACCGGAGATACTGTCAAGAGTCAACAGCATCCGTTACGAAACTCTTTTTCCCTGAAGTCACGCGGGCCTTCAAGATAGTTAGGCAGGTCGGCCTCACTGGCCTGCATACCCAGCTCTTCACGGGGCACGGGGGATTCTCGGAGTACCTGAACCGGTTCGGGTGCAAAGAGAATCCCTCGTGCATCTGCGATGAGGAGCAGCAAGAAGATGTTCCGCATCTTATTTTCGGATGTCCGGTATATGCCCGGGAGAGATATAGTTGCGAAAGTAAGATTCGAGTAGACATAAAATACGAAAACATGGAAGAACTTATGTCCAAAAGAAACGTCGAGGACTTCATAGCATTCTGCCTAAGAGTTGTTAAAAGCGTAACGAATAAAAATAAAACAATAGATATATAAGATGTATAATTATTATATATTTAGATATATATTTATAATGTACAAACGAATAATAGTAAATAAATAAATAGAATGTAGTCCAAAAAACATAAAAATCAAAAATACAAAAATAGATAGAAATTAAGAAACTAGAATGTATAGTATAGACTAGAAAAAAATCAAATAAAGATGTACAAAGTAGACTTAAAATAGAGGTAAGAAGTTCGCAACATTGAATGTATAAATAGTAAGATTAGGAATTTGTGCCTATAATTGGATAAGCAATAGCATATATATAAGCAATGTGTAATAAAAACAAAATTATATAAAATTAAAAGCAATAAAAATGTATAGCTATAAGAAACATTGTACAACAATTTTTGGAAAATTAAAGAAAAACAAGAGATGATAAAAGATAAAGATCAAAAGAACAAGATCAAAAGAATAGTAAAAAAGTAAAACACAAGAAAAGATGAAAACAAAACCCCTAAAGCAAAAAACCCGAGTAATCTCGTTCGCGAGGAAAAAAAAAAAAAAAAGTTATTTCGAAAAAAAAAAAAAAAAAAAAAAACAAAAATTAAAACTTTGGACTTAAAAATCTCGGAAAATAGATCGGTGACGACTAGTTTTTAAGGGCGGCTTTTGTGGGGCCTAGGTGCCCCCAAAACACCAGACAGTGACTGTGCATTTCCCAACTCCGCCCCAAAAGTTAAAGTGGAAAAACTTAAAAAAACGTGGACCCACTTTTGTCGTTTCTGGTCCAATCTCAAAATAAAAATTACCATTGGAAAGAGCGTTAAAAGTTACCACAAACTGCCAGAAACGACCTTAAAATTTGTTGATAGTTACCTGGTAAAAAATTAAAAACCGCAAAAAAATTCGGACTTTTCTGTTTTTCGGAAATAACACAAAAAAACCTCCAAAGGATCAAAAAAATCCGGCGCGGTAGCCACCGAGGAATTAACGAACCGCGTCGTCTGACACCTCAAGCTCGAAGATCGGACCAATATTGGAGACGTCAGAAAGAAAAAAAAAAAAAAAAAACAAGATCCTAACCTAAAAATTGCTCCGTTATTTTTGATGTGAGCGATCTGGGGTTAGGACCTTTTGAAGACTTCAAGCGGAGCAGCTTATTTCCGGCATCAGTAGAATTTTAAGGTTGATAGTCTTTAATTATTTCTAATTAGAATGTATAAATTGTTTCATCCATATCTCAGAAACTATAATAGACGCGTGGGTTTTAGAATTGCTGGATTGTGCGCGCTAGGCAGCTCTACCTGGCCACACAAAAATCCAATATGATTATAATATAAAACTTATTAATAAAAATTAAAAAACATAAAAACTTAAAATTTTTAGCTTTTTTCTACTTTTCAATATTAGCATGATAATAACTAAAATATCGATAAAATAGAGTGTAACGTAACGCAGTTATAGAATATTTTTTGGAAATTTTTGTACTTATAGATTCTGAGATATTAAATTTTTGCCTAATTTTTTAAATAAATAGTTTAATATATAAATATAAATATAATTAGGGATATCAGCATCCTCTCCTCACCAAGGCCTACACACTGAACCCAAGAACGGTTCTCTAGGACCTATAGCGGCGAAGATACGCGAATTTACTGCCTTTTGGCTAAGGGCCGACGCCATCTTGGATTTTTACAAAGTCCAATAACTCGGCCAATATTGGACGGATTTGGACGGGGATTTGGATGCTTATATCCTTACATGAGTTTACACCCGACTAGCCTATAAAAAGGGCATAAAATTTTTGACTCTAACCCCCCCAGGGTGGCCTGGGGAAGGTATAGCACATCACCCTGGACGAAGTCTGGGTGAAATAGGACGAAAAACAACCGAGTGGCGACGATTTTTCGCCGCACTTTGACATAAGGGCGGCCATTTTGGATTTCTTTCAAGTCCAATAACTCAGCCGCTATAGATCGTACGGCACCGGGACTTCGACTATAGGTGCTGTGATAGGCTACTCTATCGATCTAGGCAATAAAATTGGGCAAAAAAATTTGTCAACCTAAAAACTAGGTAATAGTATAGTTTGGATCAGGGGCATAATATTGAACCCAAACACGGGTACAATCGAACGCCAGGGGGCTGAGATATAAAACTCCGAATTTTGGTGGCGGCCATCTTGGAAAATATAAATTTCCCATAACTCCGTCAATATCCACCTGAGGAAACTCGGGTTTCCTCAGGAGTGATCCTTAGCACCTGGCGCATCGACTGGACTCGTTTTTGAGTGAAAAAATTTGTATAAAATTTTGGTCCAATTTCCAGTTCCTCTCGGTAGACCTAGCCGGGGCGAGCAGTTTGAGCCCAAGCTCGCACTCCAGGCACCAGCATTGAGTGAGAAACAGTGAATTGAAAATTGCGAAATTCTATCCGGTTTTTGGGATTAAAACTTCGGAACCTGTTTCTCAGCCAATTCTGAAGATAAAGCGGTCGAGATTGGTATCAATCAACTCGAGACGACAAGATCTATCGATCTACTGCCCTCCTTCCCCTCTAGCTCCCCCCCTTAATTTCACTTACCTTAAATTCCACCATCTTCAGTCCAATCCAAGCGTGTGAGGTGTCAATCCACTCGTAGTGACGCGGCGAATCTTCTTGTGCTGCTCCTCGCTCCCGGCACCTCTCCTCCTCTCCCCTGGACCTGAAACAAAAAGAAAAATAAAGTTGTGGTTAATAAATCGAGTGGACAAATAGAATAAGGGTAGCGCATAAGTATTTAATCAATAAGCAATAGGTAACATTGTAAGAAAAATCGAATCTTGACTATATAGACATAATAGGAAAATTGTAAAATAAAGATATACTTATCTGCGTGTTTTCTTGACTCTTCGCTGTGCGGAGACTATCTTGACTGCAGCAATACCTACAAAAAAAATAAAAGTTAGTGTGTATTTTATTTTCGTTCTTAAACTTTTGACTACGTATTTTAAAAATTAGCGTTAGACTAAGGCTTATTGGCCAAATTTTGTAGGATAAGATCTGTATACCACTATTGTGGTAACAGATAATATAGACAAACTCTATTGAGATATTATAATTGACGACACTCTCTCCGGGAATGTTTGTGACGCCGAGGAAGATGCGCGATAAGCGAGATAACAGTTACGCCGAACAAGAGTCCCCATCTCCAAGAGGAAGTAGTAAAATGGCAACTATAGCGGAAATGAGCGAACAAATAGATCAAGTTGTTCAGGAAGGGAAGAAAATAGATAAAATGGTTCCGGACCCGTTCAAGAAATCGCTGACGCTTAAATATTCCCCTCCCAGTAAGATGGCGAAGGTGACGGCCGAGGTCACAAAGAGCCAGGATAAAACATATAGTAGGACCAGGACGACGGAAGAAACAGCAACAACCTCTACTTCAATAGCGGAATCGGCGCACGAGCCGATCAAATCACAGCAAGTATCACCTTTAAAGGAGAAATATAAGAGCAAAGAAGAAGAGATTGAAGCATGCTGTAACTTTATAAAGAGACACTTGAAAAACTCGCGCAACCTCAAGACGGAGATTAAGACTGGAGTAAATGAAGGTTTGGCGAGGTTAGAGAAAATAGCAAAGGAGCTAGTGAGGATAGCTCGCGAACCAAAAGACTTAAGAGGACTGGGAAGAAAAGAAGATAGGGACAAGGGACAAAGGGGCGTTAAACTAGGAGAAAAAGAGACCGAAGTCCAAAACGAAGTTATTATTATGGAAAAGGGCTGTGAAAGAGAAGAGCAATTACTCCTCAAACTAGAGGAGCATGCTACTCTAATGAGGGAAAATAGTAAAAAAATAATGGACCTCCAGGGAATTATAGACAAGCACACCGAAGTGCTGAAAGAAACGAAGGTTAGCTACGCAGGGGTGGTGTCGGGAAGGGAGGTGGTAAAGGCACCTGGACGCCCGACACTACACTCCGTAGTTATTACAGATAAGGACCAGGCTAAATCAGTGGATGAGGTGCTAGATGGAGTAAGAAAGACGCTTAATGCGAAAGAAGGGAAGTTTGAAATTGAAAAAGTAAGAAAGGGAAAGGATAAAAAGATAATCATAGGATGTAGGACAGTTGGAGATAGAGAGAAGGTGAAGACGAAGCTAAAAGGTAACGAGCACCTTAACGTGGAGGACGCTAAAAATAAAAATCCTTTGGTCCAAATAGTGGGGGTCCTAAAGGTCCATACTGACGAGGAGCTTATCAAAGCCCTTCGAAATCAAAATCGAAGAGTCTTTGAGGAGCTGGAAGAGGAAGAGAAGAAAATGGAGATAGCCTACAAAGTGAGAGGCAGAAACCCGCTTACTCACAGAGTCATCTTCAGAGTGGCGCCGCGGCTCTGGCAAAGAATGACCGAGGCCGGGATGGTACGGGTGGACCTGCAAACACTGCACGTACTAGACCGATCTCCACTCGTGCAGTGCTCGCAGTGTCTGGGTTACGGACACGGAAGGAGACTCTGCACAGAGGAACTACCGAAGTGTAGTCATTGTGGTGAACCCCACATGAGGTTTGAATGCCCGAGTTACAAGGCCGGAGCGCCGCCCACCTGCTGCAATTGCATGAAGGCCAATAGACCTGAGACCGAACATAACGCATTCGACAGTAAGTGCACAATTCGCAGTAGATGGGAAGAAGTAGCGCGCGCCTCGGTAGCCTATTGTTAAGGGCACCCCGGGTAACCAAGATAGCATTAAGGAGCGGAAGCCACATGCAGTAATGCAAGTCAACTTGCAGAGAAAGGAGCTCGCCATTAACGAACTGATTATCACGGCAAGAGCTAAAGGTGTGGCTTTCGCTCTGCTCCAAGAGCCCTATGTGGGCAAGGAGGGAAGGGTGAGGGACTATCAAGGGGTCAGGGTCTACCAGAACGTGAAGACAACTAATCAAGTCATAAAAGCGGCAATTGCCGTCTTTGACCCGCAAATTCAGGTGACCAGGATACCAGAGCACACCACAGATAATCTCGTGGTGGCGAAGTTGGGGAGTGGGCCCTGCTCCTTGGTCATTGCCTCGCTCTACCTCGAACCAAATAAAGAACTGGCGCCCTACTTGGAGCAACTTAGATGCATGGTGAAAGGAATGGGAACCCGGAGAATGATAATAGGTGGCGACTTTAATGCCAAGAGCCCATGGTGGGGCAGCCCTCAAGAAGATAAGCGGGGCAGAGAGCTATCAGGACTCCTAAATGAACTAGGCCTGCAGGTGCTTAACGTGGGAGACACCCCAACCTTCGACACCGTGCGTGGAGGCAAAGTCCTAACAAGCTTTGTTGACATCACGGTCTGCTCAACGGACCTCCTCAACCTCATTGACGACTGGAGAGTAGACAGCGGAGTGACGAGTTCAGACCACAACGCCATCATTTTCATCATCCAGACCAGAAAATTAAATGGAGTATGCATGTCTCGAACTACTAGAATCTTTAATACTCGTAAAGCCAAATGGGACCAATTTCGTCAGAAATTGGACCATCTGATGCATGAAAATGAACTTACCACTGAAGAACTGAAGAGACTGACCGACGTGACGGACCTGGAACAGAAAACACACACATTTAATAAAATCATTGTAGAGGCATGCAAAAATAGTATTCCGCAGATAAAGCAAAGCAACAAAATTAACTTACCGTGGTGGTCGAAAGAACTCGCCAAACTGAAGAGTGGGGTCGTCACGAAGAAGAGGAGAATCCGTTGCGCCGCGCCGTCTTGTAGGAGGGGTGTAGTTGAAGAGTACCTGCAAGCAAAAGAACAGTACGAGAAAGAGATCCGAGTAGCCAAGACCAGGAGTTGGAAAGAATTCTGTGGAAAGCAGGACCGTGAAGGAGTCTGGGAGGGGATATATAGGGTCATCGGAAGGACAAGGAAGAGGGAAGAGGATGAGCCTTTAGTCGAGAAAGGACGAGTGTTAGGACCGAAGGAGTCAGCGGAGCTCCTAGCAACAACTTTCTACCCGGAAGACAGTGCCGAGGGAGACAACGTCGAACACGCTGCAACAAGGGAGCAAGCTGCAAGATTGGAGCAGGATGCAGTAGACGAAGAAGGCAATTACGATCCGCCCTTCACAGCCCTTGAGCTGAAGGAAGCAGCGTGGAGGTTTAACCCTAAAAAGGCACCCGGGGAAGACGGCCTAACTGCGGACATCTGTGCGCAAGTAATATCGCATAAGCCTGAATTTTGCCTATCACTGGTAAATAAGTGCCTAACATCCGGATATTTCCCGAGGGTTTGGAAGAAGGCAACAGTGGTGGTGCTTAGAAAACCCGGGAAAGAGGACTACTCGCAAGTCAAATCATATAGGCCCATCGGCCTTTTGCCAGTGATGGGCAAAATTCTGGAACGGCTGATCGTAAATCGACTGATGTGGCACCTCGTGCCTAGGCTGAGCACCCGCCAGTACGGATTCCTGCCCCAAAAAAGCACAGAGGACTCCCTCTATGATCTAGTGAATACCATACGCGACAAGCTGAAACAAAAGAAAATTATAACCATCGTTTCACTAGACATAGAGGGAGCGTTCGACAGCGCTTGGTGGCCAATGATAAGGGTCCGGCTGGCGGAAGAAAACTGCCCAAGGAATATCCAGAAGATCTTGGGTAGTTATCTCGAAGATAGGAGTGTCTCGCTTAGGTACCTTGGAGAAGAGGTGAAGAGAAATACCACAAAAGGCTGTGTGCAAGGTTCCATAGGGGGGCCTATCCTGTGGGACCTACTCCTCGATCCCCTCTAAAAAGGACTAGAGATGCGTGACGAGTATGTACAAGCGTTTGCCGACGATGTTGTTCTACTCTTTGAAGGAGACTCCGGTTGCAGCATAGAGAGTAGAGCGAATCCGACCCTCTCCTATGTTCAGTCTTGGGGCATCCGTAATAAGCTTAGATTCGCCCCCAGCAAGACGAAAGCTGTGACTTTCACGCGCAAACTAAAGTATGACACCCCAAGGCTGAGCATGGGAGGGGTCAGCATTGAGATGGCATCGGAGGTCAAGATCCTAGGTTTGACCATTGACAGAGGCCTTACTTTTAACTCGCATGTACAAAATATTTGCACAAAAGCCGTTAAATTTTACCAACAGCTTTCGCGAGCCGCGAAGGTCACCTGGGGTCTTGATCCCGACGTCATCCGGATAATGTATACAGCGGTGCTGGAGCCAGTAGTCCTATACGCAGCAAGCGTCTGGGCGCCTTCGACTACAAAGTTGGGTGTGCGTAAGCAGCTAAACACTGTCCAACGCGGATTCGCACAAAAAATGTGTCGTGCGTATAAAACCGTCTCCCTAAACTCCGCAATGGCGCTGGCGGGCGTACTCCCCCTTGATCTTCGTATTAGGGAAGTTGCTTCACTATACGAGGCCAAGAGGGGGGTGCGCCACCCAATGCTTGAGGATAGGGAGATGGAAACGCGAGTTGCTTACACAAACACAACTCGCCCGGCTTCGCGAGTCGAGTTACAGTTTACCTGTCTGGCAGACCAGGAGCAGGTAGATGCGCAACGTCACCAGACAGTGCGCATCTTCACGGACGGCAGCCTAATCGACGGGCAAGTCGGTGCCTCATTATCCGTATGGAATAATGAGGCGGAGACTAAATGCCGGAAGATTAAGCTGGAGTCCTACTGCACGGTGTACCAGGCAGAGATGCTGGCGATACGCGAGGCTACGGTTTTAGCTCGGATGAGCCCGGAAAGAAGCTTTGGCATCTATAGTGACTCCAGATCGGCGTTGCAGGCGCTGTGCAACTGGAGTTCTGTTAATCCGCTGGCAGTCGAAATAAGGAATAACATCCTGCAATGTTACTCGCTAGGAAAAGAGGTGGAATTATTCTGGGTGAAGGCCCACGTCGATATACAGGAAAATGAGCGGGCGGACGAGTTGGCGAAAGCGGCTGCACTTTCTTTGAAGGTGAAGCCGCTTTACGACAAGTGTCCGGTTTCATTCGTTAAACGGCAGTTCCGAATGGGAACGGTTGACGAATGGAACCGGAGATACTGCCAAGAGTCAACTGCGTCCGTTACGAAACTCTTTTTCCCGGATGTCGCGAGGGCCCATAAGATAATTAGGCAGGTTGGCCTCACTGGCCTGCACACCCAGCTCTTCACGGGGCATGGGGGATTCTCCGAATACCTGAATCGTTTCGGGTGTAAGGAGAATCCCTCTTGCATCTGTGAAGAGGGTGAAATAGAAAATGTGCCGCATCTAATCTTCCGGTGTCCCGTGTTTTCCCGGGAGAGATACGAGTTAGAGTCAAAAATAGGCATAGAAGTAGGTTTCAAAAACATGAGCGACCTAATGTCCAAACGTAATTTCGAAGAGTTTTTGAAGTACTGCATACAAATAGTCAAAAGGGTGGTGAACAAAAATAAAACTAGCACATAAACGTACATTGTTACATATATTTGATAATATATTAGAAAGAATGTACAAATAATATAGATATAAAGGTAACTCTAAGGAAAATATAAATAAACTAAGGAATAATAAGTACAATAGAAATAGAACACAATAGGTAAAATAATCATGTAATCTACGTAGTAAGACTCTAGTATACGATGTAATAGATGTAAGGACTAATGTAATAACTTTTACTTTTTAATAAAGAGAAGAATAAAAAGAAAAGAGAGAAAAAAAGCAAAATGAAGAAAAATAATAAAAATAAAACAAAAAAGAAAAAATACAATGTATATATATATACATATAAATATAGAAAACAATATATAATAATAGTGAACAGCCCGGATAATCTTGTTCGTCCGGAGAGAGAGAGATAAAAAAAAAAAAAAACCAGTTACGCTCGAACCGCGCTCGGAAACAGTCGATTTTCTTAGAGCTCCGCGGGAAAAAATTCAGAAAAATAGGTTTTTTTAAGTGATAGAGTGCCGTGCTTAGTATCGTTTTGTGCGCAAAAGCGAGGCGCAGGCGCCAGTGAAAAAAGTGAAAGTGTACCTATTCGGACAAAAAAGTTATTAAAGAAAAACCATTTTTCAAAATTTTAAAAATTTATAACTTCGAAACCAGATCGGTGACCCCTCAATTTTAAGGGCGGCTTTTGTAGGGCCAGTGTGCCCCTACACCGCAAAAATAACAGTGTAAAAATCCCAACTCCTTTCGCAAAGTTATAAGTCAAAAACTGTAAAAACGTGGACCCAAAATTGTCGTTTCTGGTCAGATCCGAAATCAAAAATTACTCGTGGATGCGGCGTCAAAAACTAACATAAACTGCCAGAAACGACCTTAAAATTTTTTAATATTGACTTCACAAAAAATTAAAAACAGTGAAAATTTTTCGGCCTTTTTTGTTTTTTGGGCATAACTCAAAAAAGTTGTTTGTGGTGTAAAAATCTACCACGGTAGCCACCGAGGGATCGACGAGGCGCATCTCCTGACACCCCATACGTGGCCATCAAATCAAACCCGGCTGAACAAACTACAGAAAAACAAGTTCCTAACCTCAAAATTACTCCGTCATTTATGGAGTAATCGCGTTGAGGTTAGGAACCAACGAGGACACCTTCTGGAGCAGCTCAAATCCGGTCCCGGAAGAATTTTAAGTTAAGTAGTTTATAAGTATTTTTAATTAGAATATATAACTTAAATAGTGAATATCTTGGAACCTATAAGAGACGCGTGGGTTTTGAAACTGTAGGATTGAGCGGGCTAGGCAGCTCTACCTACCCGCATCAACACCTGATTTTTTGTCAAGGAAAATATATTTTTAAAAATTAAAAAACCGAAAATTTCAAAATTTATAACTTTTTATAACTTTTTTATATTGGGTAAATTCAGCAAAAATTGGGGTAAAATAGAGCTACTTTTGGCGTATTATTTGCACATTTGTAATAAATTTTTCAACTTAAGGTTTCCAAGATATTAGTTTTTGGCTTAATTTGTAAATATATAAATAGATATAAGACGTAGAATTATTTTAGGGACACCAGCAGACAGGACTCGTCGAGAGCTTTAAATTGAGCCCAAGCTCGAAGGTTTTCGGCCCATAGGAAGCGGAGAAACCGATTTCCGTGACCTTTTGGCCAAGGGCCGCCGCCATATTGGAAATTTTAAATTCCCAATATCTCCGCGGTTATTGCGCGTAGAGCGACGGGATTTGGACTGCTGGTATCAGGACAGGCTTTTGCACCCGACCAGCCTATTAAATAGGCCTAAAATTTTATGTACAAACCCCCCCCCCAATACAGGGTAGTTTAAGTGACGGGAAGCACCTGGGACGAAACCCGGCGTCAATCGGACCAAAAACGACGGAGCTGTGGCGTTTTCTCGCCACAGTTTGACAGTTCGGCGGCCATCTTGGTTTTCTTTGGGAGCCTATAACTCGGCCATTATACATCGTAGGAACTCCGGATCTCGTCTATAGGTGTCAGTAGGACTAGCGCTACCTGTCTAAGCCAAAAAACTCGACAAAAATTGTGAGTTGTAAAAATTACATAGGGACCTAGATCAAGCCAGGGGCAGCTTTAGGAACCCAAACACGGGCCCAATCGAACGCTTGGTTCCTGAGATTTAGGCGTCTGAACTTTTACGGCGGCCATCTTGGAATTTTTCAATTCCTTATAACTTCCAGGACATCCACCTGAGGACACTCGGGTTTCCTCAGGGGTGGCCCCCAGGACCAGGCGCGTCGATTGAACCGGTTTTTGAGTCAAAATTTTTTCCAAAAATTGTACCCCATTTTTTCACCCCAATCGGTAGAGCTCCCTACGGCGAGAAGTTTGAGCCCAGGCTCGCTCTTCTAGCACCGATATTGACCGAGAAACAAAGACCGAAGTTTTGTCTGGATCAGAAGTGTTAAAACTTCGGATCCAGTTTCTCGGCCAATCTTGGAGCAAAAGTAGTCGAGCTTGGTATCAAACTCTTCGCGGCGGCGAGATCTATTGATTGAGACCCTTCCCCTCCCTCTATCTCCCCCCCCAAATTCCACTTACCTGTATTTCCCTGATTTCTTCCCCGATTTCGGCGTTTTTGGTGTCGGTGAACCCGTAGTGACGCGACGAATCTTCCTGCTCCGCTCCCGGCTCCCGGCGCCACTCCGCCCTTCCCCTGGACCTGAAACAAAAAAGAAAATATTAGAAAGTGTAGTGTTCGAGCGAACAACTAGTGTAAGCAATAGTTTTAAGTTAGGAAATAAGCATTTAGACCAAAATAAGTAAAATACTTATCTGCATTTTATTCGCTGACCACCCAGGGAGGAGTTGACTCTGACCCAGGTTTTTACCTGTGGAAGAAAAAGGCAGATTAGTGTTTGAAAACTTTAGTAATAGGAATTATTTGTAATTATCCTGACACTTTGACGGTGACAGGAATACCTGTGCACATATTGACTGGTCAATATATATTGTTTATTTCTTATTTTGACAATTCGACGTGGTGCTATTGCGCCAATTGAATAGGTTAAGTAGGATAAGTTTATTGTCTCAGTACTTAGATCTCCGATTACTGGGACCATGCGTAGGAACCGAACTCCACCGACGCCGAAAGCACCAGCTAAATATCGTTACCCACCAAGGGAATATATGACGCCGGACGAGGAGCCAGGTTCTCCGGAAAAATGGGGGATAGAGACGGTAAAGAGGGAAAGGAAGGAGAGAGCTATAAGGGAAGGGTCTCTGACGCTCGACTCCGAGGACGATGAGGTGGAATATGTACCCTCCCCGTCCCCGTCCCCGTCCCCGTCCCCAAAGAAGAGGAAAAGGAAAGAAGAGAAGAGAGGATAAAGATAACTAGCCCCCAAAGTACAACAAGCCAAGCAACAGCGACAAAGAAAAAGATTACCCTGACATACGGGAATAAGACTGCAAAAAAGGTGACTCCGCAAAAGGCGGAGAAATACCTGAATAGAAAGTCCGAGGCTAAAGCCTGTATGACAAAATTTAGTATAAATTTGGGTAACTCCAGGAACCTAAAAACGGAGATCAAACAGGGCGTACAAAATGCGGTAGACCGCCTGTATGCCCTGTTTAGAGAGTCAGAAACAGAACTGGAGAAGGCATTGCTACAAAAAGGGGGGGCACCCCGGGACGAACAGAAGAAGAACATGAGTGACGCACAGACCCAAGCTGAAATAGAAGACACAAAGAAAGAGATGGAAGTAGAACAGGTAGGCCCAGACCAAATAGTAAACTGGAGAATGAGAGATATAGATAAGGAGTTTCTTAAGAAAGGCTGGGCTACGACTGCGGAAAAAATGGAGGAACATGCCGAACTCATTCGAAGAACCACAGACGTAATGAATAACTTCTATGAAGTTATTCAGAAGAACGCAGTGGAAATGAGCGAGGCAAACGGGTTAAAGAGGAGCTACGCGAGTGTGGCGGCTGAAGGACAGGGGGCTAAGCCTTGCACATACAGGACACTCGGTAGCGATAACATCGGGAACAGCGAACAGCACAGCTGATGAAACCCTCAAGGAAGTCAGAGAGGCGCTAAATGCCAAGCAAGGGGGGGTGGAAGTTGAGCGTGTTCGAAAAGCGAGAGATGGCCGAGTAATAATCAGCTGTAGGACTCAAGAAGAGAGGGAGAAACTCAAGCAGAAGCTGAGTAAAGAAAAGGCAGGCTTAATAGCAGAAAACATCATCAATAAGAAGCCGATGGTGATGATAACGGGGGTACTTAGGGCTCATACAGACGACGACCTCCTCGGGGCCCTCAGGAACCAAAACAAGTTGGTTTTTGAGGGCCTGGAGGAGGGCGACGACTGTAACAGTATGGAAGTCGCGTACAAAATCAGAGGTAGAAACCCGAACACCCACAGGGTGATCATGAAAGTCTCGCCACCTCTCTGGAGAAGGCTGATAGATACCGGCACAGTAAGGGTCGACTTGCAAACGCTGCAAGTCACAGATAGGTCGCCACTTACGCAGTGTACCATCTGCCTGGGCTTCGGACACGGCAAAAAACTGTGCACAGAGACCCAGGTGGTATGTAGTCACTGCGGCGGTCCCCACACGCGCAGTGATTGCGAAGAGTACACGGTTGGAGCGCAACCTAAATGCAAGAATTGTGTCCGGGAAAAAAGAACAGAAGTAGGGCACAATGCCTTTAGCGAAGCGTGCCCGGTAAGGGTCAGGTGGGACGCTATTGTGCGCGCAACCGTCTCCTACTGTTAGACGGGCGGCCGGGAACAACACAATAGCAATGGATCGGAAGTCGCACCACGTTGAAGGAAAATGGATTTAACACTGGTGGTAATATACGCAACAATGGACCAGTCAACGAGGTGCGGCCAACGATTCCGCTATCGTGCGTGGGACCGACAAGCTCCGCATGACATTAGGCAGCGCTGCAAGAGTGGGGTAGCCATGGAACCGACATGGCGAAGGACGTTAATAAGCAGGGAACGGGCACATGCAATAGAACAAGCATAAGCACAAACAAAAACATAAAACAACACAAAACATGCAACACACACATAAGTAATAAAAATCTAACAGGCACTAACACAAGCATCAAACACAAACAAAAAACGGTAACATTTACACGGTAACACATTTAGAAACAAACCACTTTTACTGTAAAAGTGGTTAGTTTGGGAAACACACAAACTAACACAACATACAGAAACACAAATAGCTAAAGCACAATAAAACAAAACAAGAATAAAAACACTCACCTATTGCAGTGGCCCGCGCGAAGTAGTAATATCTGAAAAGAATAATAAATTAGAATTGCACTCAGAAACATATATATTGACTAGTGATAAATTAATGCAAAATAATAGTGTATAATATAAATGACACTGTAGCAATATACTTTAGTATATCTGCTAACAGTGTCAGTAATAGTGTAAGATGATAATATATAATGTAACAATAAAAATAGGAATAAACTACTAATGTACAATGAATGTAATGCTAATGTTAATGTTGTGAAGATCTGTAGCGTCACAGAAAAGAAAATATGAAAACCTATGTAAACTACCTATATGACAAATAAGAATTTTGGTTATATGATAATTAAGCACAATGTAATAGCATAAGAAAAATAAATAAAGAAAGCAAACACTCCACAATCCTAAATCCCTCCTGTTAAAACAATAGATATTTATATATAACACAAATTATATACATATGTATATAAGTATAAAAATATGTAAAATAAGTATTATAAGAATATACATTAAATATATATATATATATATATATAAATAGGTAAACGAACATATGTATGTGTCTGATCATCTCCCCCGGCCCTGAAACACTTGCACAAACGCAAACCGTGCAGGGGGTTCAGGATCGTGGGAGGCAACGCGGGCACATGTGTATGTGATTGTACAAACAATAAATAGATTATTATAAAATAGGATATAAAATATATTTAGTATATGCAAGCTATGAAACATATAAAATTAGGCTACACAATCCGTCGATACAAACACACATACCACACCCAAACACACAAAATAGGTACAAATAAAAATTAGTATATAACCCGTTCGCCCGGGTAATCTCCGTCTTGACCTATGATGGAGTTTACACGACAATAAAAAAAAAAAAAAAACCTAACATAACTTTCTTTTTTTTTTTTTTTTTTTTTTTTTTTTTTAACCTCGGGAAATGCATTACCGCACCATCAGCCGCGCCGGGGAAGTCGCGGCCGGTGTGTGGGGCTCCCCCGACGCCGGTTAATCAATACGACCGACGCCGGGTATACCCACTAAAACCCCATGGGAGCCTCCTACCGCCTGGTTGCCGGGTCGCGGTATTTAAACCGGAGGTATTACCCGCTTCCCGGCGGCGGTGGGCCGCCCCGCTGACGTGGGGCGGCCTCTCCTGTGTGCGAGCCGGGGAGGTGAGCTTCCCCGGCTCTGAGAGGGTCGCGCGGCTGCCTCTCGCGCCCTCCCGCGGCATTGGTGCGGGCGGAGGCCTGTCAAGTCCCCGAGGCCTCGACGCCCGCTGCCGCCTGCCCGTGGCTTTGTTTGCCACGGGCGTTACTCCTGGCCGCTGGGCGCGGCGGCTGGTTGCGGTTCAGCCGTCGCGGCCGCGGCCTTGTCCGGCGCCGTCCGGCTGGCCTGGACCTTCCTCCTGGTGGGCTTCTTGGCCCCGCAGGGCTTGGAGCCCATCTGGTGATCGGCTGGCCTGCCCGCGGCAGCGCACAGGGAACAGTGCGGCTTCGCGGTGTAGGGGCCGGTCACCAGATGCCCGGTCTGTCCGCAGCGGTAACACATACCGTTGCGGTCCACCTCGGAGGTGCATACCGCCGCCACGTGACCATCTCGTGGCAGCGGTATGCACCGCTGGGCTCTGCGGGGCAGGGCCTTCACTTGCGCGGAAGACCAACCCACCAGGAGCTTCGTCCCGGGGAGGAGGAGCTTTTTGGCGGCCGCCACCGGGCAGGCCACCACCGTCTGGCCCATCCCATCTGGGCCGGGACGGACCTTCGACGCCTTGATGCCCCCGGGGGGGGCACTCCGTGGTCCGCGCGATGGCAGCGGCCACGTCCTCCTCGTGCACGTGGTCGTCCAGGCCCGAGACGCGAAGACACACAGTCTTCTCGGGCCTGGAGACGCGCACGTCCTCGGGATAGAGGACGGTCCCCAGCTGGTCGGCGAGAGCGTCCGCCTGGGGGGCGCTGTCGGTGCCTGGTACCAGCAGCATACGCGCCCCCGTGCGCGCCTTCTTCAGCTGGAGGCCTCCCTCTATCCCGAGGTCGGCCAGCCGGATGTTGGCTTTCGCCTTGGAGAAGAGGTTCGCGTACGTAACCCCTCGATCCGCCGCGCCTGGCTGTAACGTCAGGACGACGGCGGCGGACTTCGGGGCACGCAGGCGCGGAGACCTCTTCTCCTTAGGCTTATTCTTCTTGATGGCTGCGGGGGGTGGAGGAGGGGGGGGGGCTGCGAGGCCGGGGCCTGCGCCTTCTCCCCCTTTCCCTTTCCCCCGCGCCCTCTCCTTCCTCGTCGCCGAGCGCGGGTGGGCTGCGCTTCGGCGGCGGTCATGGGCGATTGGGGGCCAGACAACGGCGGGGCCTTACTTTTTGCCCTCGTCTTGTGGCTGACCGTTGTCCAGCCACCAGCCGTAGTTGCGGCCGGAGGAAGGGGCGCCGGACAGGCACTTGCGGGCGGCGTGGGAGCCGCCGCCTCCAACGAGTGCCGCTGTGTGGGAAGCGGGGGGAAGTCCTCCGTCAAGCGCCCAGAGATGAGCAAGGGGCTCGGCGGAGGGGTGGACCTAGCTTGGGGAGCGGGGCTCCGGGTCAGAACCGGGCGCAACCGCTCCTCCATGGCCGCGAACCGACTCTCCATTAGGAGAGTCATTCTGTCGAGGTTCGCGGCCATCGTCGCCTCAATGTTGGGCGGTGGTGCTGGCGGCGCGGCTTCTGCGCGCGGACGCATGAGCTCCGCCTGGAGGCTCCTCAGCTCGCTTCGGAGGTCAGCGACTTCTGCCTCCATGCGGCTATTCGCCGCACGGAGCAGGGCGACCTCCTGGGTGGTGGTGCGAGCGAGGAGCTCCTCCGAGGCCTCCTGAATGGAGGCCACCGACTCTCTCAGGGCCTTCTGCAGGGTCCCCTTTAGGCCCTTCGAGACCTTCGCGACGCCAGCTACCACCGCCAAAGAATCGGCGATCTGCCGCTGGAGGCCCTCCGCGTGGTTGGTGTGTGCGTCGGGAGGGGCCGGGCCCACAAGGGGGGTTCTGGCTCTAGGCCTGGCCACCCTTGTGGTCGCCATCGTTTGGGCCCTCTCCGCGATCTGGGCCTCGACTTGCGCCTGTTTTGCGGCAGCTAGGCACACGTACTCCCCAGTTGTGGGAGGGCGGCCTCTGCCCCGCTTGGCGTCCGGCGCTTTAGCAGCTGCCGGAGCCTCAGGCGGGGGCTTCGGAGGAGGAGGCACTATCCCCTCCTCGTCGGATGACGTAAGAGGGGACAGGTCATCGTCCTCGATGTCGTCTAGAGCCAGGAACTGTCTCAACCGCGTGTTGCGGGAGGCAGCCTGGCTCTTGCTCGTCCCCTCCGGCCCGGGGGCCGGGGCCTTTGGTGGGGCCTGAACAGGGGCGGCAGTCCCATGCCCGACCCTGAATGGGCCGGACGGGGGCAAATCCGTCACATCAAGCCGCTCCAACTGCACGGTGCAGGAGCTGGCTTGGCTGGAAGAGCTTGGCGCTTCCGCCGGCAGAGAGATCGCCGACAGGAAGCGCGAGTAAAAGCTCTTCTCTGCTCCGCCCTTCACGGGCCCTTTCGGGTTGGGTTGCTGGCCCTTCTCGGGCCTCTCCTTCACATCATCACCGCCCTTCGCAGGCACTTCGTCGGGTGTGTTTGTTTGTTTAAAATCATGCATTCTGTTCCCACGAGTAGTCGACGTTTTATGAAAGAAAATGGGTGTGGTCCGCAGTAACGACCGGGTTTACCCCCCCGGCCTCAAAACCTCTCGCCCTGCGCCGCAGCTTAGGTATTAGGGGATTTTTTATTGAGGTGCTCATCCTCTTGGGCCAGCCACTGAAGGCAAGCCCCGCGGTCCCGTGTGGCCGCGAGACGTGACCACGACACCACACGGGATAACGCTCGGCGGTAGCGCCCATCACTGGGCCCGCCGCCACTGTCCACGTCGTTGGGGCGCACGGGGCAGAACCGTGCGACCCTCTCCTGGCAACGGCGCCAGCGGAGCAAGGTGCGTCGACGCTGGGCCGGTGCCCGCCGCTTCTCCACGAAGACCGGTGAAGCGGCGTTCTCCAGACGTCGGAAGGGAGGGGTGTTTGGGAAGGTACAAGTTTGGGAGGAAGGGTAGGAATACAAGGATTTGGAGTGGATAGGTGGGACACCACTGTCACGGAATGAAGGGGGGGTGTGACAGTGGCGGCTAAGGACCCCGGGGACGCATCCCCTTGTACCGCTTCCTGGACGGAGACGTGTCCAGGGCGGCACCCCCTGGGGGCAACCTTTTTTTTTTTTTTTTGATAACGCAGGGGGAATGTCTTTTCTTGTGACACTGCCTCGGGCCCGGGGGGGGGTTGACCGAGGGGTGTGTGAGACTCCCAGCGGTCGGAATCTCCACGCATGACTAGCAACGGCTAGTAGTCGCGAGATTCCGTCCGCCAGACTACCCACTAAACCTAACCTGCGCCCCTTCTCCTAGCGCTTTTACGGGGCGTCACAGGATATAGACCGTAGGTACACGACTGTGACGCCCCAACGCGTGGCAACTCCCTAGAGTGGCCTTCGGGGAAGGCCACCCTCTTCACCGATAGGGGGGGAAGTCCCACGGGTTCAACCCCCTGGGGGGACCTAACCTAACCTTTTTTTTTTTTTTTTTTACTTGGGGAAATGCATTGCCGCACCATCAGCCGCGCCGGGGAAGTCGCAGCCGGTGTGTGGGGCTCCCCCGACGCCGATTAATCTATACGACCGGCGCCGGGTATACCCACTAAAACCCCAAGGGAGGCTTCTTCCGCCTGGGTGCCGGGGTCACGGTATACAGCGTGGGCCTTGACCCGCAACCCCGGCGAGCGGTGGGCCGCCTCGTAAGCAGAGGCGGCCTCTCCTGTGTGCGGGCCGGGGATGGTGTTCCCGGCCCTGAGAGGGTCGCGCGGCTTCCTCTCGCGCCCTCTCGCGGCATGGTGCGGGCGGAGGCCTGTCTAGTCCCCGAGGCCTCGACGCCCGCTGCCGCTCGCCCGTGGCCTTACCGCCACGGACCTTACTCCTTGCCGCTTCCCGCGGCGGCTGATGGTGTTGCCGCCGCGGCCGCGGCCCTGTCCGGCGCCATACGGCTGGCTGCCTGGCGATTCCTCCTGGTGGGCTTGGCCCCGCAGGACCTGGAGCCCACCTGATGACCGGCCGGTTTGCCCGCGGCTTCGCACAGAGCGCAGTGCGGCTTCGCGGTGCAGGGGCCGGTCACCAGATGCCCGGTCTGTCCGCAGCGGTAACACATACCGCTGCGGTCCACCTCGGAGGTGCATACCGCCGCCACGTGACCAGTCTCGTGGCAGCGGTAGCACCGCTGGGCTCTGCGGGGCAGGGCCTTCACTTGCGCGGAAGACCAACCCACCAGGAGTTTCGTCCCGGGGAGGAGGAGCTTTTTGGCGGCCGCCACCGGGCAGGCCACCACCGTCTGGCCCATCCCGTCTGGGCCGGGACGGACCTTCGACGCCTTGATGCCCCCGGGGGGGCACTCCGTGGTCCGCGCGATGGCAGCGGCCACGTCCTCCTCGTGCACGTGGTCGTCCAGGCCCGAGACGCGAAGACACACAGTCTTCTCGGGCCTGGAGACGCGCACGTCCTCGGGATAGAGGACGGTCCTCAGCTGGTCGGCGAGAGCGTCCGCCTGGGGGGCGCTGTCGGTGCCTGGCACCAGAAGCATGCGCGCCCCCGTGCGCGCCTTCTTCAGCTGGAGGCCTCCCTCTATCCCGAGGTCGGCCAGCCGGATGTTGGCTTTCGCCTTGGAGAAGAGGTTCGCGTACGTAAGGGAACCCCTTAGAAAAATGTTTCACACACCGTCGAAACGATCCAGGAGAGAAGAGGGGAGATGGCGGAGGAGGGGATAGAAGGTAGCCCTCTGCAGGATCTTTTGGACGAGAGAAGAGTAATAAGGCAACACCTAGGAATCAATAAATCCCCATTCCCAAAACCACTCCCGCCGTATACTACCTACGCTGAGCGGAAAAAGAGACAAGCGGAACACCTTGTTGAAATCAACAAAAGGAGAGTGGAGAAAGGCATGTCCCCTTATAAAGGGAAAATGCTTATGCCGCTCAGCCCGGAAGGAATAAAGGAAATGGAAGAGAAGAAGGAAGAGCTAAGAAGAAAGAAAGGGTTATCCCTTAGGTTCTCCCCACCCACCAAGAAGGCTACTAAAGTAGTGGCTAGCCCCAGCAATGAAACGGTGAACAAGACCTTCGCAAAGCGGACGCCATCAGAGGTCCCGAAGAACGTGGCAGCACGAAGAGAGAGGATGCTGGAGGCCAAATATTTCCAACTCAAGGAACTTGAAGACGGAAATAAAGCAGGGTACAGTATGCCGTGAGTCGTCTGTACGTTCTGCTTAAGCAGACGGATGAGGCCCTCGGAGAGGCCATGATGGATAAAGTGGAGAAGGCCGCGGGCGAACGTATCGTTGGGGATATGCAGACGCAGTATCCACCATAGAGTGTTATCCAGGAAGAGGAAAGGAAGGACCAAACAAAGGAAAAGGACATACTAGTGGGTAAGTTGGAGGAGCATGCCTTGCTCATACAGAAAAGCATTGAGAAGATCAATAACTTGGAGCAAGTTATTGAGAGGAACAGTGCGAATATGGGAGAGGCATGTATCCCAAGAGTGAGCTACGCGAGTTTGGCGGCTATAAAGACCGAGGATAAATCCCCGGCTTATAGAACGCTACACTCCGTAGCGATAACCATCACCCGGGAAAACCGCTCTGGAGACGACACCCTCAAAGATCTGAGAGAGGCGTTAAACGCCAACGATGGGGGGGGTGGAGCGAGTCCGTAAGGCCAAGGATGGACGGGTCATAGTAAGCTGCAAGACGGTAGAAGACCGAGAAAAGTTTAAGCTAAGGCTTAAGCACTAGTAGCAGAAGAAATCATTAACAAAAGACCGTTAGTGATGATAACCGGCGTCCTAAGGGTCCATACAGACGACGACCTGTTCCGGGCCCTCAGAAACCAGAATAATCAGGTGTTTGAGGGGCTGGAAGAGGGCGACGAATGTATGGAAGTCGCGTACAAAATAAGAGGAAAGAACCCGAAAACCCACAGGGTGATACTGCGAGTGGCACCGGCCTTATGGAAGAGATTCATCGATCAAGGAACGGTAAGGATAGACCTGCAAACATTGCAGGTCACGGACAGGTCGCCGCTTGTCCAGTGTACAATATGCCTGGGCTTCGGGCATGGCAAAAAGCTATACCGGGAGAGCCAGGTAATGTGCAGTCACTGTGGAGGACCCCACACACGCGCAGAATGTGAGGAACATGCGGTTGGTACACAGTCAGCGTGCAAGAACTGTATCCGCGAGAAGAGGGAAAAGGCTGAACATAATGCCTTCAGCGAGGCGTGCCCGGTGAGGGCGCGCTGGGATAAGATCGCGCGTACAGTGCTAGATGCGAGTGAAGGGGACAGCAAAATAGTAATGGGTCGGAAGCCGTGCCTTGTTGTAAAAAACAATGCATGGCCTACGACCTCGCTATTTTGCGTGAAACCTTCAGGTACGCATCTAGTATTGAGCGACGCCTCACTGCATAAAAACTGGATTGATAGCGGCGAAACTGAGCAAGAAAATGGAACCGGGGGTCTGAAGTAGTGAGGTGTCGTACACAAACACAAAACACAAGCACACACATAAAACACAATAAAAACAAACAACAAATAAATAAAGCATGCAAACATCACAATAGACATGAGAAAAATTGGCAACTTTTGATGTCAAAAATTGCAATTTCTTTGCAACACACACACAAGCACAGTTGCACAAACATAACAATGCAATAAAACAACTAACACACACACGCACACACACACACACACACACACACACACACACACACACACACACACACACACACACACACACACACACACACACACACACATATACACACACACATACACATACACACACACACACACAATAACACAATTGCAAAAGCAATCAAAATGATACTTACCCAATACTAAATCCCACGCAGCGATGATGGGTCTGTAGTGGATCCGGATGACGCGTCCTTCCCGCGTCCGGGAAGCACCTTCAGGCATCCGGTTCGTAGTAGTGACTTAAGACAGATAAACAAATGACAAGTGAAAACGATATGTATTGAGCACCAATAATAATAAGGTATAATAATATAATATAGCATAAAAATAAAAGTGTATTAAAATGACACTATGAATACATAATTTGTATATATTTCATTAGCGTCTATTAACTAGTAAGCTTGAATGTATAAGAAATATGTAAAAATTAGATATAGTACACGATCTACGTGAAAGAGGAAAATAGAAAACCCCTGTTGTATAACACACAAAAAGACAAAAAAAACCTGTAAAAATATGTAAAATGAGAAAATATTGTACAGATATATACTATTTATGGAAATAAGTAAAATAATATACCATATGGACCACACAAACAAAATATTACACTCGAAATTGTTATATAAACACATACACATATATAAACAAGATTAGGCAATAAAAATTGTATCTTTTAAATTAGAAATAATACCTAATAACGTTGTTAAAATTAGCAATAGTTAAAAAATTATTGTAAGAGGGAATAAAATTGAAACAGGAAACATAGTAACTAGATTATAAGTATTAATAAATAAATAGAAATTTCCACTGTCCAAAGAGGAAAAAAAGCTTAACCTAACCTCAAATATTTCTCAAAAAAACCAGTTCTAGAAGTATTTATGAACTCTAAATTATTATAATTAAATTATAGTTACCCTTTTAAAATTAGACGTTGAGCAAATATGGAAGGATTAATAAATGTTGAAAAAAAAAAAAATTGTTCCGAAATCGATCGAAAGAGGATTAATTAATTTTCAAAAAGGTCCTAAGGAATCTTACTTGCGAATATGTCAGTGCTAGGTTAGAAAATTTGGAAAAAGACTGGGATCTGTTCCATAATACCCACAATTGTATCAATTTAGTAAAGCAGAGGATTTAGCTCAGTCCATTTACGTTATTGAAGATATTTATGTTTCTACAGAGGACATATATTTGAACTACAAATGTCAGCTAAGGACAATTTTAGATAAGCTATCGTTGCGTAGTAGTCCAACAGAAGAAAGTCAGTATGAAGTTCATAGTTCAACAAAATTAATTAAACTTCCTAAAATTATTATTCCTGTGTTTTCCGGAAAATATTCAGAATGGATAACTTTTCGCCATTTATTTCTTGCACTTAATCACAATAACAGTTCACTTAACAATGTTCAAGAGTTACATTACCTTAAAGCACATCTAACAGGGGAAGCAGAACAGTTAATAAGGTATATCCCTATAAGCGAGACAACTTATTTTCCATGTTGGACAAAATTAGAACATCGCTATGACAATAAACGCTCTCAGAGCAATTGCTATATTAAAGAAGTTAATATCTCAAGAACATATAACTTTAGAATCTTCAACAGCTCTTAAAGAAATGCTCGACACCACCACAGATTGCTTGAAAGCTCTTATAAATTTAGATACAGATGTAACTAATTGGGACCCCATCATTACTTATTTGATTTCTTCAAAACTGGACGATGAGACACGTAAACAGTGGGAGCTAAGTATCTCTGATAAAATTCCTAACAATACCAACTTTTGAAGAATTGCTTGCTTTTAGAAAATAGGTTTCGCGCATTTGAATGCTTAGAATCAGAAAACTCACATTTCGATGTCAATAGTTTAAAACAGCATAATGATAGAGTATACTCCATTAGTGATAGTCCAATGCCATGTGAATATTGTACAGATATGCATGAATGATGTTCAAATTGTTTAGGCAGTAATCACTATATATATGACTGTAATAAAAATACATCTCGTCGAATATGTACTGGTAAGCATCATGCCTTGTTACATTCGTCTAATCCATCCATACACCAAAGTAACACTACAACGTTCAATACTTCCGAGGAAAGTCAATGCTATGCACACATAAGTAAATACTAATATGCCAAGTAAGCATTTACAACTCAATGAGTAGAATTTAAATCAAAATCATATGTTTATGAAAGCAGATCAAAACAGTAACGTTATTCAAAAAAATAAGAACTAAGAGACCTTTTAATAACGGATATACTCGTATGATACCGCATAATTGTTAGTTATTAAGTTTAAATGTGTAAAACTTGATGTTACTAGTTTTATAGATTACACTATGTGAATTAAGACTAATTACAATTTATTTTGCATACTCATATTTTGTTGTTGATGTACCCAGCTTTTTTCAAATGCGCCAAAACCGTTTTGTTGTCAATTCCCAGTTCTCCAGCTAAATCGTAACTACTAATATGCCGATCTTGCTCCACTTTTTCAAAAATGGCATCTATTTTGTCCGTAACAGGGCGACCAGGGCGACGTGCATCTTTGATATCAAAATTTCCGGATTGAAAACGCTTAAATCAAATTTGTGCTACTCTCACAGATACTGCATTAAGTCCATAAACATCACAATTTTTTTTCGCGGCTTTTGTTGCATTTTTACCTTTTTTGTAGTAAAATTTCAAAATGTATCGAATTTCTTCATTAGATTCACTCATTTTAACAATAAGAAAAACAAATGAAAATCACACATTTTCCTAATTTGAATTTGGAATTGTCTTCTTTAAAATGAAAACTTTTTAATGATACCAAAACCAGCCAGATACAAATGGTATAGCCAAAGAGATCTTATTACAAGTTCATACATACTATATGCGAAAAGACTTTTTCCCCAACCTATTAGATATGTGTGCATCATTCGGCTCGGTGCTGCTGGTGCAGTAGTGCGCCTTTGTCTGCCGGTTATTATGCCTCATGTTGCCAGACATAATCCGTTGAATGGGCAGTGAGAGATGGGCCGTTATCTGTCGCGCGGCTGTTTGGCGACCTCGCGCCCCCGCGGCCCGCCTTGACCTTCAGATCGCGAAACAATGACACTTCGGCCCACCGCAATCGCGGCCCGATACCGTCGAAGAACGACACTAACAAATCACAATTGTAAAAGTTATTCTTAATTCATGAAATTGAAATTAAACGGAGAGATGGCGCCACCTGGCTGCGAAGGAATGCAATCCTGGGGTACGATGCAGCCGCTGTGGCCTCTCCCCCAAATCTTCACATTCATTTCAGCAACTGACGTTCGTGCATTTATTATCTTACTAGGCATCTGCTGGCGTATCGTGTTCCCCGAAACATAAGAAGACTATATCGATATCGCCTCCAACGGCACACCGGTTTTTGTGCAATTTTCGTCCTCGGAATGCACTCGCTGGGTTTTGATCTTGCACAGCTGCCTCGGCGGTGTGCAAGTATGAGAAGAGGAGCCCGAAATGGGGACGAAGTACATATAACACTAGTCACTAGTGTATTATGTAGTGTGTGTCTGGTAGTATATTAATTGAGGTGTTGATTTAAAATATACAAAGGCGCTCTCTGCTCGTTACTAGAAGTCTACGTCAATTATCACTATTTGTTTGTCCTCGAGTTCACTACACCATTGTGTGGCGGTATTTTATATACAACGTCTGTGGTCGCGTCGCTAATAATGCACATAATTATATTTAATATAATTTGTATTATTATTAGGCAGTGTAATATTTGCATGACGTATGGCTAATGGCATGTGGACTTTACATAATTAAAGATCTGTGTAATATGTTATGTATAAGATAAAAAAAACAAAACATTTATTGAAATGAGATATTTTTATGTAGGTATAGAATTTGACGAAATGTCAAGTAAAATTTTGTTCATCTATACTAATATTATAAAGATGAAAAATTTGTATTTTATAACGAATATATTCAAAAACTACTAGACCGATTTCGAAAATGATTTCACCATTCGAATGCTACATTATCTCTGATTAATATAGGCTGTATTAAAATTAGGGATCTCCCTCCCTACTTTAAAACTTCAATATTGTAACCCATTAATCTAAACAAAATACTTGGCGCTGGAATCGGGTTCTAGATGTTGATTTGTTCAGGGCAGGACAACGTCTGCCGAGAGCGCTGGTAAAAATATAGAAATGATGGAAACATACAAAATAATATTCATAGACAGACAGACGGGACATGAAGAGTGAGTGGGTAATGAAAGAGTAGAGTTCATCGGTTTACGAGTTCTTTTTATTGCAAGTGTTAGAGTGGAGTACGAGGGGTGGATGGAGATCTACTGCTTGTTGGCGGCCTCGTGGATCTTCTTCTGCACCGCCTCGGCCTGCTTCACAAAGTCTTCGTAGGCGGCCTTCAGCTTCGGCGCCAGCTTCTCGTTGGTCTGCTCCATGTTGGCGCTCATCTCCTTGGCCATTTTCTGGGACTCCTATCGTCACGAACACAATGTCACATCATTATACTCGACACAAGGAAGATGGAGCGAGAGAGAAAGAGAGAGACAGAGAGTCGGGTTACCTGCACGGCATTCTGGACGGCGGTCGTAATCTTTTCCTTGAGCGCGTTGGCCTGGTTCTCGACGTCAGGGTGGTCCTTGCGCAGCTTCTCGGCGGTCTGCTCCAGGTTCTTCTGCGCCTGCTCCAGCGCCTCCTTCGCCTTGCCGCTGGCGTCGGTCAGCTGCAAGAGGCGTCGCAGGGTGTCGGTCAGGGGTGATCACTACAACTAGGACTATAAACAACAAGGGGTGCACTCACGGCGCTCTGTAGGCTACTTGAGAAGGCGCTGAGTTGCTGGAACACGGATTCGGTGCCCTCCTTGAGCGCCTTGTTCACCTCCTGCGTGTTCTTGGAGTTGATCAGCGCGTTCATCTGCTCCGAGAAGGTCTTCTGGAATTCTTCCGCGTGCTTCTGCATCTGCTGCATCGGCGTCTCCTGGGGAGCGTCGCGGCGCACCATGCCTGCGGCGCTCTGTGGGTGGAACGAAACGCAATGTAAGTACGTATACCGGGTCGGAAGGTCCGTCGCGGGGACCGGTAACGAGCCACGAGGTACTCACCAGGGCGATGCAAGCGAACAAAACGACGAATTTGGCTGTCATGGTTGAAGCGGTGTGTTCCCGGTGAAGATCCGTGTGAGTAGTTCTGCAAGAGAGCGACGAGTGGTGAGGAGGCACCGGTGCGGCCCGCTTTTATACCGGGAGCGGTGCGAGTGCGGACGATAAGGAGTCGCCCCCCACCCCCCCGCACACCCCCAGGGCGTTGCACGCGCGCGCCCTTGGCCCTATCAACGCGCAAACATCCGCGTCCGGGTCCACTCGACTACTGCATGTCGCCTGCGGGAGACAAGGCTGTGCGTGTGCGTGGCGGCTGCAGGTGCCCCCGGGATAACATGCTGCCCATATATTTCGTCACTTGTCACTAGGTATTCGGCCGTGACTTCATCCGATGCCGAATACAAATGTTACGAAGTTAGTGGGACATTCCCGAGGGGACGATGGGGTTTTTTAGGAAAGTGACGGACCATTAAAAAATTTGTGAAGTTGTTTCAAATAGTTCGATTACAGTACTATTTTTTGTTCTAAAATTGATACACGTACTCGTAACTATGATTCAGGTTCATTTCACTTTCGGCAAACTTTTACTAAACAAAGGATTTAATATTGAAATAATGTGAAGATGTACGAGAACGTTGACTTATTTTAAAAGCCGTCGGGTGTCGTGATCTAAAAGAGAAATGTAGGGGACTGCCCCTGCTACACCTGGGATAATGTTCGCATTAGTGACTGTCACACAGATGTAGCCAAAGGTTTAATGCGTTATTTTAGATGCAATTTAATGACGTTAAACATTGACGAATAACTGTAATACATTAATGCAGCCAATCGTCAACGCTATATTTTTTTGACCTCAATAGGTAGCATTTGATTGCAGTCACTAAGCAGGGGCACTGGAGGAATTCCCAACAAATAGGTTTAGTAGTCAACGGAGGAATTCGTATTCGAATTCCTATTGAATCTATTGAATTAATTCTAATTCTATTGAATCGAATTTGAACACCCCCAAAAGAATGAAATACACAGACATATAAACATCAAAAGTGTTTGTATTTAGGTTCCAATTTTTAAAAATTCTACTATTCATAAATAAATATGTACAATAAAATTACTGCGCACTATGTCTTTGGACAATTTTGAGAAATATATAAATATCGCATGTAATGCCGGAACACAACTCAAGGTTGTTATGGCGGCATTCCCTAGACCAGGGGTGGTAGCCATCCAATCGAACAAATAGCCTACCACCTGGCTGTAGGTTGTTTTGTCGCCTTTTACGACAGGCCGCCCCAACGTAGGAAAATGTATTTTTTCTCCATTCTTGCACGGATAGAATACAATATAGAATAGATTAGCTGGAACATCCAGACAAAAATTATAAAAATTTCATTTTCTCATTGTCCTGGCCCGAATTATCCTCCCTGATCTTTTGTCATATTTTTACTTTGACATTACAAACAGACACTTCAATTTTATTTATCTGTATAGAGTATTGATAGAAGTGAGTCCGACTCGCACGCGGCCATTCTTTTAATATCTCGTGCGATACAATAACAAACAAACAAACATTTTGACACGGTAATCGTTCGGCCATTAGGACAGTGTTCACGTCGCCCCATTAAGCTTGTTTGGAGATATATCTAAACGAGAATTCGTCCCGCGGTCCCTCGTCCTGCACTCAAGGCATAAAAACACTGATTAGCATCTGCTAGCAACTGAAAAGCGTGACTAGATCCGTCTTTTATCGCTTCTTGATATTTTCATGTCTAATAAAATCAGTCAGATACGTTTTAACAAGTTTGTTTTGAAGTGGTTCCCTTAACCACTTCAAAACAGGGATAATTTTACTCACAAATATAATTTGGCAAACGCAGTGCGTAGGCCCGCGGGACATGGGTTACGCAAGAGAAAGAAACTTACGTCTGTTTGTTTGAAGTCCCGCTAACAAAAGTGTTGGCTGAAAGTTATTACTGGTGTATTCAATATCCAACCATTCAATAACCAGTTTTAATTTAGTTAATGATTTGTAATATTTAGCAATGATTAATTATTATAGATTCAATTGAATTCAATTTATTTATTTGCTAAAATATGGCACATTTATGATGACTATAGATATGAATAAGGGTTTCATATTTTATGTTTTTGCCTACTTGGCGTCCAAATTTATATAATATTAATTATTTAAAATTAATAGAAGCAAAAATGTTCCAATTTCATACATATAAAGTTTAGATTATAATTAATATACCGGATGTTTCAGCAAACGGAACACCTACTTAAATGGGTGAAAGGGCATAACACTAGCGTACGTAATAGTTATAAAAAGGAAAAAATTCTTAAAAAATTTAGTTTAAAGTTATGACCGTTTAAACTTTCACTTCTTATCACCATAATTTCGCATAAAACCAGGTGGAACATGTACAGTGAAAGATTTTAAATCGAACATATTTTTTTTATTTTCAAATTCGTGACCTCAAAGATCTGTAAACATTGTTAAGGGGGATCCTATCAATAGTACGTCGCTGCTGAAATTAGTTTTCATGCGTTTTTTTCAATACCAGATGAATAAATTTGAAAAGATAAAAAATTGTTCGATTTAAAATCTTTTACTGCACATGTTCCATCTGGTTTTATGCGACATTATGGTGATAAGAAGTGAAAGTTTAAACGATCATAACTCTAAAACTGAATTTTTAAGAATTTGTTTTTTTGTAACTGTACGCTAGTATTATGCTCTTTCACCCATTTAAGTTGGTGTTCCGTTTTCTGAAACACTCTGTATAATACTTTACTACAAATTTCATTCGTTTTTCTGTCACACACACAGGTTCTGGTGTCAATATTACATGCCCATATTACCCATGGCCGGGTAATGGTGACCAAGAACGGCTTTCTTTCTTTTTACTTAATTAACAAGTAATAAGTAAAATTTCATACGTGTCATGTTAAACAATTGGATTATTGTGTTCAACTTTTAATATAAAGTTGTTTTAGAATAACTAAAAAAGGTTTTCCATAAGAGAACGGCGTTCCCCCTGCTTCCCCTACTGATTTGGTCCAAAAAGAACTTTTAAATAATAACACGCCAAATTGTGAGACAGTTGAGCGAAAATTTAGGAACTTTTCAAGGTTTTATTATTGTGCCATTGAGTTTTGTCTATGCCCTTGTGCTTCACCTCAGTAATTACCTGACACGTAGTAATAATACAACTGATTCTGTTAGGGTTTCGTGGCCATTTTGGTAAAAAGAGAACGCTTGTAAAATTACAATGCTATAAGTTATATGTACATACGCCACAGCGTTATTTTTTTGTTTGAGAAATTGCTGGCTCTATCTAGATGCCTATTTTGCAGCCATATAGTAATTGTTTTACAGGGAGGTGTAGTTCATACATAATACAGCGCTAACATCACTAAACGACTAAAAGTAGTCGTCAATAAGGGTACATAAAATGAGGGTTGAAAAAACTTTTTTTTTTTTCAATTTGAACACTACCTTTCGAAGTCAAATTAATAAGATCAATAAAATGTGTAATTATGAAAATAAAAAAATCAATTATTGTCAAAATATGGGGTGTTTTTTGAGTGAATACTCTTTATGGTTCCGTAGCCAAATGAAGAAAACAGAAGGTACATGTCACCTCCACAGAGCCTTTGCGATTTACTACAATATATTTGTGTGTATTATGATCTGTCTCGTTCGTGGTCACGTGACGTTCATTATACTGCAACAGCCGCGGGGGTTGGCCGTCGCGTACGCATCACCTAATTAGCTCATTAGATAATGAACTAATAAGAAAACAACAAACAGATCGCATCGGTAAACAGCCGATTAGAGCTCGCCCTCGGCCCCGTGCACTCTCCCCGCACCCCGCACCCCTGGCCCCGCGTCGCGCCCTCTCCATCGCGCCACGTGGAAAATTTCGCAAAGTGGATGCGCCCCCCCTGGCGCGGATTACTCGAATAATTACGTACTAGGGAGTCACGTGGCGCGGGGCTTCGCTCGGGGCCTCGCTCCGACGAGCACTGAGCTGGCCAGCGGCGGAGCCGGCGGCGGCCTTGGCCCGGCCACCGAGTGCGCCCACCTTGGCTCTTCCGGGTGCGCGTCTCAGCGTACACCGAATAGCTACACGCGAACCATTCCGCAGAATGGAACCGGGCGTCGAAGCCAAGAGGCAAAGGCCACGCGCGCATGCGCGTCGGCGCAACAGCGGCCGCGATAAGCGCCGCGCCAGCGACAGGGACACGGACACGTAATAAATCAGATCACACTTATATCAGTTCCGATTTTGCATCTTCAACTAAAGTATTTTAGCCGACTTCAGAAAAGGAGGAGGTTCTCAATTCGTCTATATGTTTTTTTTCTTCGTTCGTTACTCGACTTCTCTCTCAATTGTGGACCGATTTTCAAAATTTTTCTTTTAATCAAAATGTTATACTCCCGAATTGGTCCCTTTGTCATCATGTCAGGATCTGATGAGCGGATTACAAGGAATAAGAGAAGCTCACGAAAAATGTTAAATTGTTTCGTAACGCGATATCTCCGTCAATTGTTAACCGATTTTCAAATTGTTTTCTTTATTCGTAAGTGTACTCTTGTTGTCACCGAGTCAGGATCTGATTTGTGCATCGCAAGGAAATCGAGAGCAACCTTGTTGAAAAGCATATACACCGATGAGTGAGATGGCACATTTGTGTACGCGTGCCAGTTGTACAATTTCTATATTATCTCTAAAGTTATTGAAGTGTTTCCGCAAGTAAAAAGTAAAAATATTGAATAAAGTTAGTAACTAAATATGTAATTGCCGCGGATCAACCACCCAGAATGAGTCTTGGCCTCCGAAATGAGAATACTCCACTCCTTCCTGATCAGGAAATACCCCTGGTTGCTTTCAGGCATTTATTCTCGTCCTAGGTGAGCTTGGATGCTGATTCCTGGGTTCAACTTGGTGGTACTTGTAGTCTATACTAGTATTAAAGTAGGTATGTAAACAGACCCTCAGTAAAAAATGATCTAATTGTTTGTGAAAATCCCTTAAAGATCCGTTGCATCCTTTAGGATTCCAACTATGGACTGATTTTTGAAGTGAAACTTCTTTAGAAGCGTTGTGATTTGAAACTCGATGAAACTAAAAAGAGATAAATACATAAAATTCAACCTTATCTCATTCAAAATAAAACACATTTCTCTTTAACCGTTAGTATTAATTTTCAATTTAAATGATACTTAAAAGAGTTCAAATGAATTTTAGCCTTATCCGTATGTGCTTAAGGCAGATGTTCTTTTATACGTGGATCGAAGGAAATTGTGGGTAAAGGTGCATTGAATTTTGATCTTTATGCTGGTGACTTAAAGTGGTGTAGCGTATAACACCTCTTACACTCACACACTGGCCGGTCGGCCAAGAGAACTCAGACTGACAACTTGGGCGTTGTGTTACCGTATACGTAAAATGCTCCGTCTGCCGTTCCACCTGCGACCATGCTCGTTGCGCTCTTAGCGAAAATTTATAAGTTCCTTATGTTTATAGATGGTCCCTGAGTCCACTCGCTGTCCCTTGGGAACAAACCCAAAACGGCCCTGGAGTCCCGACAGCGAGCGCCACCGATGCCGGCTTTTAGACAAAACTTATTGCTTTGCAGTTATAATTGAATACAGATCGTTAGGACGGACAAGTCCACAACTGTGTACTTTGTTTGGTCAATAACAACTTAATTAGCAACTCAAATTCATAACAATCACAATTAATGTAATTATTATGATTAAGTTTTAACTTAAGGATGCGCATTGTCGAATATCTGCGTGTTCGTATGTTAGGCCACGGGCTTTTTAAATGTATGAAAGTAGTTTTAAAATTTTAAACAATGTTAGGGCTACAATATGTTATCAGTATGCCTGTTCGTTAATTACTAGTAACTTTACAATAACAAACAGCTGATAGTGCAAATAACAGAGTAAATATAGTTCTAGTAAATAGATAATTAAATTAGGTACATAGTGAGCTCACATTGACCATCTCGCCACCTACTCTAGACTGACGAAACGCCACGCGACTATGAGCACAGAACAGAACAGAAGGGGTGCAGCTCGTCGGCCCACTGGCACGTTCGAGGAACAAATCCGAAGGCCGCCGCGCCCCAAAAACAGACAAACACTCAACAGAATTGTATTGTGTCCGAGACCATATCGAGCTACTGGCAGTATTGTGCACGTAGGATGAGATCAGCAGCACTGTATTCCGAGCACGGCTGCCTCGTCCTCGGCCGACGGAGCCTCGTGGAGCGTCTCGGTCACCACTCGTATCGTCATGTATCGCAATTTACACGCAATATGTCGTATACTTGTGTACTCGACTCGACTATATAAATATAGCAAAAGACTTTCAGTTGATATCGTTGTTTAATTTTACGTTTGATGAACTGCTTGAATTTGGTAGTGAAAGTGCCATGGCAGTAGAATGGAGCTAGTCTTAGATATAGATAAACGTGTTTCTTCTTGTTATCTAAAGTGATATTTCATAAATGAAATACTGATTTATGATGTACGATTTACTGGTTTATCGTAGGTTTGAGCAAGGCCTTTCGACGAGACACGGCATAAACTCCAATTTCGGCCTTTGCCTAGTCGATCCTAGAAGCGACTAAAAGACTTCGTGTCAGACCTGGGGTTTGACCAGTGGGACCTGGGAGCGCCAGAGCTTCGACTATCAGGCAACTTTAATTTAACGTGAATCGTTTATGTTCAATTTGACCACTTGTACAAAGAAGGCTTGTATCGAAAGTTTCTATTTCCTTATCAGTGAGTTTTAATTAGTTGTCGATGATAAGCACCTCTCGTGGGTCAATATCGAGAGGAGCTCAAGGGTCAATATATTATCTATTTTGGGAATAATAGAAGCAACAGAAGAGCGAGGAGAGCAGTAAGTACTTATCACATAATGAATGAAAGGAGAGCAGCCCGATGGGGCAGAGGGCACCTCCTCCGCCTCTGGGATGGCCACTTCTCCGACCTCTTCTTTCTTCAACTCAATACTTGTAAAACTTAGCTGTCATTGTAAACGAAAAGAAAAAAAATCGAAAATACTTTATAAATTGAATCATATACACATTCGAATTTATTTTTTACAGTATTTCCCAGTTGATAGTTCAAAAGCTACAGGTCACATCGCAACAGAGTGGAAGCAATCTCAGCTGGGAGCTGCGTTGCATACATGACTGAAGCGCTCGAGGACACGAAGACGAGCGTCCAGTAGCTGGAAGAGGACGGTTCCTCGAAACAGCCCGATTATGTGCACCATTATGTGGCCTCGCCTTCCTTTTGATGAACCAACTATTTTATTAATTTCTAATTTCCTAGCAACCTCTATTACCTATCAACTTCAACTTTTCATGAAAATACAAGCTATAATTACGAAGAAATGTGTTTTTATTTTCCGTCTGACACTCCCAGCATCTCGGAGGGTTTTGGTTTTAATGATAGCGATATCACATCAGACCAAGGACGGAAAACTAAACTTCAAACCCCCAATTACATACTTGTGTTATGACAATTGGGTATTTGACACATATTGTAATACATTCAAAAATAGACCAGGAGCCAAAATGTCTTCTACAATTTACTAAATGAATAATTATTGTAATTAAAATTACAGTTTAAGCAATAATTAATAAGCTTTTTGGCTGGTTAAAATTGTAACGTCATAAGCCAGTATTCTCATACAAGACACGTATCAAAGAGCCTGTGATTCTTTGTGCGATGATAAAACTATCAATTGGCTGCCTTTATTGCTTTGATTTTTTTGTTGTTTTTTGGGACACTATTGTACACTTCAGCGGCAAACAGTTACACAATAAACCCTTGTGCCCAATTTTCTTAAAGAACCAGTACTTTCTGAGAAAAATTACTATGATATAGGTACATAGACAAACTCACAGACGCACGGATATGATTATTAGAAACATTACGTTTTTTCCAAAATTATTACGAAACTCTAAAAAGTAATAACATGTCATTTCAAACCTCAGTTAAAAGTCGGAACTTGACTATTGGGACACTGTATGTCTAGGCATTGAACAAACATTACCGGCTTATTAAGGAATATACCGACAACATAATCCCCTAATAAAGATCAATTATAAAAAACCTCACTAGTTGCCACTTCAAATCGCTTTCTCTCGTTTTTTGGGGTTTTAATTACGTAAAATGTACTTTTAGGCCAAATAATACAAAGGCACCCTAAGCTTTTCTTTGTCTTATTCGTTATATATAATGTATTTATTATCTATGTTCGTTAACAACATGAACGCGAGTGATTAAGATACCTGTGGCGCCATCTAGTCACGTCAGGTGTTTCTCTGTGTGAGTTTCGTCATTCGCTAGGGTAGGTGATCAACATCACAATGTTTTTCCGTGACTAAAGGTAAAGACCCAATGTTTGTGGAGACATAATCAACTACAATACAATATTATACTTGGAAATTGCTATTTAAAATGGATATAATAAAGATGTCGTACATTTTTGCGTGTTCATAAAAGAAAAAAAAACAGAAAGAAAAAGCAGAGCTAGTACCGGGCCACTGAACTAGTCTTGCGTCACAACATCCCTATGCATGTGAAGGCGATTCGCTAAAATTGTTTTGGAAGCAGTGGTAGATCGTGACTTACAATAAAGAAAACTTCCATAAGTAATAATTAATTTGTAAGACTCCATTTTGAAATAAATACAATAATTTTTATTTTTGCTACTTTGCTATTTAAATTGATCAGGCACCGTTACAGTGGTCTTTGTCCATTACTATACTAAATAAGACATCTATCAGTAAGCGTGGTTAAATCACTCTGTGGTTTACATTTCAAAATGTAAACATAAAAATATAAAGAAATTATTATAAATTAGCATTCACGTAAGTTTCATCTAGATGCTTCCGAGGAGCCCCTTCAATGGCCCCCGGCTGCAGCGCTGTGTGATCGGAGGCTCCTCGTTACTTCCTTTTTGTACAGATGCTTAGTTTTAAAAGTAAAGCTACTTTTATTTTGTAACTTTTGAAAATATAACAGACGCAAATATACGCCATCTATTATTGTTGCTTTATATATAGGCAACCGTAGCTATGTTACTATTACAAAGAACAATTCGTGGACGGTAGATAGCACCAAGCGCGGTATAATTTTATTACCTTTTTGTAATGTGGCATTTAAGTAATATGTTTAGATGCAACTTCTAGCAATGATTTAGCAGTACGGGTTATGTCTCGTATGAAAGTAAGAACACCCACCGGCACCTTCAATCTACAAGACTCTCTCATTCACTGCAATTGACAAATTGTTAACTAGATGACACACCACCCGTAATTGTGTACGGACAGTGTTCAGCCGTGCATAATAATTTAGGACCCGACCAGAGCGAGGCGCTAGTGGAAGCCACGGATGGGCTCATGACGCAGTGAACTTGCTCAGTAGCAATATTTAATATTTTGAAAGCAATTTTATCAGAGTATATTTTAAAGTTATTTTATATTTGTTTAATCATAACTCAATACTTTAATTTTCAAAAATATGTTAGTTATGTTAAATAAAACTAGATGGCGCCATACGTTTTTAAAATGACCACACGCCGATGTGAGCTCATAATTAATTACCTGCACACCAATTTCATTAAAGTATTTTTTGTACTATAATATAATATCGTGTTTTATTTAATGACTCCTTCTTAGTGTACACTACTTCTTAGTGTCTTTTTGCGAAAAGTAAGTGAATCTAATCTAACTTTGTCGAACAATCGTTAAAAATGATATCTTTTAAACCCTCTAGCTACAGTGCTGTTACTAATTTAATAGGTTTTTATAATACAGGAATGGTTTTCCTTGTCTCTTTCCTCCGTACTGTGGAGAAAGAAACAAGAACTAGGTAATCTTCTCTCACTTTAATCTCTCTTAACATTTTTCGGAACCTATAACTTAAAATTGAGTGTTTAAATTTTAATTTGTTATATAAAGAAATAACGTATTATCATTAAATAATTAGGTTTTACAGGCGAAAAGCATACAACTCGAAACTAACCATCGAGGCACCACATTCAAAAATTTCTTCCACGTCCAAGTGCAATAAGATGTACTTACAAAAAGAAGTCACACTCTTTAGAGCCTCTCCTATATGTCATATCCCGGTCCTAGAACTACTCCATGCTCTTCACCAATGCGAACTGCGAATATAAGTATAACAGTGTTTCATTACACCCCTTGTCATCATACCAAGCGATACTGTGCCCTTCTATATGCGAACGTACTTCTTGGTTGATGGCCTCTGAGGTGAAGTGTTAGCCGGCCGAACTCGCTGGAACGCCGAGGCTCTGCGTTCGATTTCTGGCATGGTCAATTTAGGAAAACGAACTTTCTGTTATTTACTACGGCCTGGGAGTCTAGGACCGGCTCCCGGGTGGTCCGTTGTTTATCACCCATAACACAAGCGTAACTTGCTTAGCTTGGGGATATACAATGTGTGTGTTTGTCTGCCGATTATTATGGACATGCATAGACAGCCTCCTGGCGTCGTTGGTCCGGAGTCTGTGCAAAGGGAGAATATTTTTGTAGATTATCACGTGCAGCGGTGGGTAGTGGGTGGTGGGTGGTGGCGGTGATTGTGGTTAAACAGGAATTCCTCTTCGGTACATTGTGTATATTTATTATGCGATGTTTTCTTATGAAGATCAATTTGACATCATGCTTACGTAAGACAGAATATAAAGGCTAATGTATATATTTCAAGGAATATAGTTTCAGCTCCAGTCGCCGTTCGCGTTGTCAGCTTAGCTAGAGAGACAGTCGATCGGAGTTGCCAATGTTGGTACTTTAAAGCGTCGCCTCGACGGTTAACTTCACCTTTTTCGTTAGATGTCGCTAGTAGTGTCAAGAACCACCGCATTTTCCGGCTGAATTAATACTTCATGTTCCTCCCCGTTACCAAGAAAAGTACATACGATAGAAAAATAATGAGAATCGATTCGTTTCCAATGTCTTAACATCAAACTAAATAGAAAGAATACAATGTCCTGCGTTGGGGCGGCCTGTCGTAAGAGGCGACAAAACAACCTACAGCCAGGTGGTAGGGTATTTGTTCGACTGGATGGCGACCACCCCTGGTCTAGAGTAGGCCGCCATAACAACCTTGTGTTGTGTTCCGGCATCAGTGATCAGGTTCCAGTCTCCTTTAAGAGAGCAGCAGCGCATTTGTAGCACCTTTGGCGTTGCAAATGTCCATAGGCGACTGTAACCACTTTCCATCAAGTGGGCCGTCTGCCTGTCTGCTGAACTCCTGCAATAATAAAAAAAAAACACCAGCATGGACGAAGAGGATGGTGTCTTCAAACGAAAAGCGAAGGAAGCATAACTTGTTAGAAGGTTTACGTTCAAGTTTTCAGGAAGAAACAAAACGAAAGCTTTCGTTCGTCTGTCCGTCAGTTTTCGTACGTCACAATCGATTGTCTCAGAAACCACTGGCTTATAAATAGAAAAAGTAAACATTACAACAATGTCCAGTCTGTCCGTCGATCCACCAGAGCTGGGGCTGTGGATCGGGGGTGTTGTAGTCTAGTCTCATCTCTCGTGAGACACGCAAATAAATTGTTTTCGACGGTCGTCACGAAGCGTCTCTCGCCAGGAAACTTGTCGAGATCCAACATCCGGAGGAGGCGGGGTTACGCTAAGTCTCCAGCTAAGTAGACCACATCCAGACTGTTCCGCAGGTTATGCAGAAGATCGAAAAGTATAATCAGCCGCTATGTACGGCGTTTGTGCTACATCAGGCCCTGGGCCCTGGGCCGTTCTACACTTTCTACAGAGATGCTGTATCAATTAGCGATGCATCGAGGTGTCAACATGTCTGTATGCCGCCGCAAGGATGACCGTCCAGAATCAGCACCGGAAGGCGAAGCCTATATAACCCTAGGCGTCGCTGTGTGAGATACCATATCTCCCTCTGCGACGTACAGTGAAGTCATATCCCCGAAACTGTTCACCAATGCGATAGAGGATATCCTCAAAACTCTAGCATGAAATAGACGAGACATTAACAGCAATTTTGGGCGCATCACTAACCTCCGTTTCGCTAACATGTTGAGCAGTTAGAATTAACCCTGCCGACGAGTCAGTTGGTCTTGTGCAGGATTTTGTCAACCTTCGACAATAAAACCAGGTAAGCAAGTACAACTTTAAGAAGGAACTCAATGGGAGGATCCACTTCGACTGGGAGCTGTCGTTAAGTTAGGCCAAGTCTTCTCGTCGAACACTACGCAATGCTTGAAGACGAAAATTTTCGAGCAGTGCGTTCTACTCACTACGACATACGGTGCCGAGACCTAGATACTGACCGAGTGATTTACAAATTTAAAGTCGTTTAGCAGGCTTTGGAGCGAATTATATAGGATGTTTCTCTTGTGGGTAGAATCAGAAATGAGGATATCTGTAAGAGGACTAAGATAACCGACGCAGTTTGTAAAACTTTTGAAGTAGCAATGGGCCGGTCACATCTGTCCCAGGACTGACGGCAGATGGAACGAACGTGTCCTGGAGTGGAATCCGTGTCTCTTTCGATTAGCTGAAGATGAGAGGATCTGCAGTCGAATCTGGGACATGTTGCCTCGGTAGACTGGAGTGATAACACTCATCCACTTCTGGCATGGGGTGGGTTATTTCTGGAGAGAAGCAGATTATAATTTGTTTTGGGCGTTCTAATGAAAACTCAAATTCTAATGAAAAATCACGTAAAACTATAAAAATAATTTTAATACTAGGCTTTTAATTACAATACAATAATAATAATAGGAGTAAGCGTAAGAGTAAGGGGAGAGGGTGGCGGGGCGCAGGATCACCGGTGCGGGGGGAGGAAGCCGAGGGCGCGCAGCGAGGCGTCGGCACGCGCGATGAGCGGGTCTCGCCACCGCCAGATGGCGGTGTCGCGCACGGGCGACGCGCGCAGATCCGCGCACGTCTTGCTCAGCGCCGTGACGCAGTCGGCACGGTAGTGCTGCAGCCGCGCGTGCTGCGTCTCCAGCGCGTACGAGGAGCACGCGCCGCCGAGGCACGCCAACGGGAAGTGGTTGTGCAGCGCGAGCACGCGCTCCGTCTCGTGGAACGCCTTCACGTACTGCCCGGGCTTGGTGAAGTTGCGCGTGCGGTACACGTGCTGCAGCATGTGCAGGTAGCGCGGCACGCCCTCCTCCCAGCTGTGCTCATGCTGCAGCGAGTCCAAGTAATACAGGTTGGAGGCGTGGTACGAGGTGCGCGGCGGCTTGCCCTCGGCGGGCACCGCCAGCGGCAGCGCGCGTCGCATCAGCCCACTCCAGTCGGCGTCCTCGAGCGGCACGATCACCTCGTCGATGTCGAGCAGCGCCAGCCACCGGTACTGATACATGTGCCGGTAGAGGCAGTCGTTGTACGGGATCAGCTCCATCTGCCGCTTGTGCGTCGTCTTCTTCTTGAGGTACATGTGCTGCAGGCCAGGCAGGTTCGGCTGCCCGCCGGGCAGCGTGATCGGCGTGACGGTGACATCGCCGCGTGCCGAGTAGTACTCGAGCACCTTGGTGATGTTCGGGTGCACCTGCAGCTCGTAGAAGAACACCTTGTCGGCGCCGAGCAGGCGCACCAGCTCGATCCACTCGACGAGCCGCACGGAGAGGTCCTCGTGCAGGAAGTCGAGCCCCTTGACGCAGACGGCGAACTCCTTCCGCTGCGCGGGCGGTCGCGGCGCGTCGTAGTGCACGCGCAGGTTGTTGGTGGCGCGGTCGCAGGCGTTCTCCACTATGGACACGGAGGCGGGCACCAGGTGGCGCACCTCAGCGGGCAGCACGCACGCGAGCAGGTACGGCTGCAGCACGCGGTCGCGGTAGTTGCCCCATTTGCTGTTCCACACGTACTTGTACTCGAGGTTGCGCACGACGACGGGCGCGTCGCGCTCCTCGAACCAGAGCTGGCAGTGCGTCGCGAGCGTCGGCTTGATGCGGTCGTGCACGGTGAGCACGCGCACCGCGGGCCCGATGCGTGACGCGTTGCGCACGTCCAGGTAGGCGCCGTACAGGTGGAAGACGCCCTCGCTCGAGTGCATCGTCTGCCAGTAGGTGTTGTGGAAGTCGAGGTCGTATATCGAAGGGAAGGGCGCGCACTCCTTCTTCTTGTAGTACTTGTTCTTATCGTCCTTGTGCTTGTGCCAGTAGGCGAGGGGCAGCGAGGGCAGCCGCCGCTCGGCGTCCGCGCGCAGCTCCTCCTCGGTGAGCACGCGCGTGTCGGTGGCGGGCAGCGGCGGCGGCGTGGCGGGCGTCGACGCCGCCGGCTCCGACTGCAGGAGGAGGCGCGCGGGGGCGCGGGGTGCGGGCGCGCGCCGCCCCGCGCGGCGGCGGCTGCAGCCGCGGGAGCGCCAGCGCGCACAGCGCCCCCCAGCAGAGCAGCGCGGCCAGCCACCGCAGCCGCGAGCGCGACCCGCCGCCGCACCAGCCGGCGCACCGCACCAACCACCCCCGCATCGCCTGAAACCGACCACAGACGCATTAGTATCCCATGTGTACCGTCTGCCGCCACTTGGCAACCGCTCCGCTCCGCATGCTACATTTAGGACGCGTTTTTGGAAAAACAAGAATTTTGTATCCTGCAGTGCTGTAGTGCTGTAGTGCTGTAGTGGTCGTCGGTCGGCCTTAAACATTATACTAGAAAACTGTTTTCAACGTATAAAGGAATGCGTCGGTTGTCATGGTGACGCAGGGTCCCCCTCTTGGCCTTGTCATTGACTTGTCTTTTAATTCGAATGTGTGCTTTCTATCAGATTGCAAGCAAGTTAAAGAGGTGTAATGCAGCAATGATGACATGACTGTACCAATAACAGATTTCAGCACGTCGTTGTTCGTTGTTTTAATGTGTGATTGCGGCCGCACAATCACGCACTATTTCAGGCCCTACGGCGGGTCGGGGCCTTGGCCCCGCGGCCCCGCGGCCCCGCGGCCCCTCGGCCCCTCGGCCCCGTCGCGAGGCAACCACAGCGGACGCGGTCAAACCAGGCGAGGAGGCTAACACCTTTCTTTGCAGATATTTCTCAGAATCGCAGTGACTAGGCGTAGACCGCATACATATACATACTGTATCTGTAATAGCTGCGAATGAGGAGATTTATGTTTGTTTATTATAAGGGGACGTTGGGGCATATTTGTCTATTGCCTCTCATGCAGAAAAGTCAGATTTAATTCTGTAGTATACATCACAATAATTGCAAACACAATATTGCGCTTTCATCTCCGAGGGACAATCAACGGATATTAGCAGCGAAATATTATCACAATGGCTCTGTTACACTTTTAAAATGAACAACCCCTTAGACTCGGTTTAAAATGTTTAAATGTATAATTATGTTTTATTTAATATTTGGACTTGTTTCTAACAATTTACTACGACTTTATTTTAGTTTACACATGTTCCAGATACCTTAAAAGAACAATTGTGTTTTTAGAAATGTCATTAAAAGTTTTATACTGTTCACAAGATTTGTTCTCGGTGCGCCATTCGTACGAAACGCAAATGGTTCGCGATTCATTGGAGACCCGATGGATGGGCAAGTCGGCAGCAGCAAGGGATTGTACCGGTGGCGGTCGACGCCCCCGGACGCCCCTCTGCACCGGGGGCGTGGGGGCGCAGGGGCGTGGGGGCGGCGGGCGGGGGGCGACCGGTCCGACCGGCGCGGCGGCCGCGGTCCCCGCCGACGCAACACCAATACACACGAATACCGAGGCAGCGACTTTCGTTTGCAGATATAACAAGAGCGCAACTCCAATCCGAGAGCCAAGTTCGAGCAAACACTAGTTGATTACAAAACCAAAAGTACAACTGTACACGTAATATTTTGTTTCGTGTGATGTCTAATGCACTTCTATCATGCCAATATCTGGGTGGAATAATATTTTAGGTGCTATTTACGGAGAAACGTCGCGACAATTTTTCACTTAAGTATGATTTAAAACACGTCTTAAAAAGGAAAAAGAGAAGGTCAAGAAAGACTTGTTCAACCATCTAGTAGGATAGTGGAGTAGCAACTTGTCAGAGTAAAGTTTTTACTGGACCAATATCACTGTTCATTACTAATAGGTATAGAGCGACAATATTTTTCAATAGATTTCGCACCGCATGAGTTAGCGGTCGAACTCAAACCGTAAAATCAATAACAAGTATGCGTAGCTGTACTTACGTAGGTTTGTTGCTTTGTGAGATTTGTTCAATCGATGAGGCTCGTAATATTATTGTGTGCTTGTTTCGCCTCGCACCCGTTACAATGGGAAATGTTACGTCGTGTTACGCGTGTGTGGTTAAGCTTATTCCTGCACGGGCTACACCATTTATGGCCGGTATATCTTTCTAACTATTCATTCACTTGTCCTACCATCGGTTGAATTTTGACATAGTAAAGCAAAATGGTAGGTAAGATAAAAGGGAACCGAGCATTCGCGTGACAAAACCCGACAATGCAGAAATGTGGATACATTTGGCATGGATTTCACTTATTAATTAATAATGAATTGGAAGTCAGAGGAAAATAATTTGGCTGTATCCTACAAATCCCTTGCAGATATTGCGACGAGTCTACCCATTAGGAAAAGTCACCAACACACAAAATACACAAAAATTCATTCATAGTATCATCAAGTTTTCTTATCTTTTGTTTACATCCACAGATGGTCAGCAGTTGTAATACTTAATAGGTAAAGTTAAATTTTAGTATCAGTTGGCATTTGGCAAGTATCAATAATGTTACATGCCGTCAAAGATAAGCCGCACAGCTGCCTATTGTAAGCGCAGCTTATTGGCCTGCCGGAATAGGAATTTTTTTGTGTTTGACTTTGCAATTAAGAAAAACATGCTATTGTTTTTCTACTTGTTTTATAACCATCATTAACGTCGAACTAATCCTTATTGTTATTATTTTCGACTTTATGGACATTCGCAGGTGTGCAAATTAATATTTCTTAGAAACTCAGTGTGCGCGGCCAATTTCTTTGTACTGTGTAGTTAGTATAAGACGATGCCCGAATGGAGGGGCCGGGGCAGTCAAGCGCCGACTATGAGACGAGTAAGACGTTTGTAGTACTCTCGATTAGCGATATAGACGACGGACTTTGCGCGTGTCGAATTGCATTGAATTGTGCAGTGTGAACTGGTTGCACCCAGTTTGACTTGTATTTGTTTTATACGTGTTTGTACAGTTCTAATAAATTCTATAGTACTTCCAACGGCATTTTTAATTCGAGTTCTGTAGCTCGTAACAATAAGTAGACATTAGGCGATTTGTCGTGCGCGTTTCACGGCTGTAGAATATTGTGAAGCAATGAATATTATTATTATATCTTTCTACCATTGTACATAGTGAAGGAATTATAGTAGTTCCTCCATCGTCGTTATAACCGAATTCTACAGTAAGTAATTAAGTACTTAATCTATAAACATCAAGTGTATGAGCCGTGTCGAGCGGTCCCGCACGTCACCAGGTCACCACCAACGGAGCACCGCTCCTCCTGACCACAGGAAGCTGCTCGATGCCGGTGGGGTGCCTTTGCAGGATAGCGTGTCGGCGTGTTCTGCGGTGGGCTGGAGGCTTGTGCAAATCGAACTTGTACTAAAGAAAGCCGTAAATAATTGCTCATGCCCGCTGAACGAAAGCAACAATGGGATCCAGAAGAATGAGGACGAATAAAGCAACTTTAGTTTGATCGAAGAGTAACTATTTTGAGAAAAACTGAACGAATGGCCACGAGGAGAACATAAGCATTCTGTAGGGCAGTATAAAAGTGGAGGAGAGGTCACGTCCATCACATCAGCAATGTTGGGTGGGCACGGATCCGAATTGTGCAGCTCCCTCCTCGCCAGCGAGGTACACCAATGTCTATGGGTTCGGCACATGGCACTCTAATAATACTTCAATGGCGTTGTTGAGGCGTTGCCTACGACGCGTTCGAGTATTTCGACAGTGCTTTCGCTGACTTCGGACTCATGACCAAGTCACACTTGTCTTATTAACCGACTTCAGAAAAGGAAGAGGTTCTCAATTCGTCTTTTATTTGTTTAACAGAGATCGTACAGCTTTCTCACGATACATATTGAAACGAAACATTTTAAACAGCGCATAAGAGAATTATTTAATTTAGGTTAAATTGAAGTTACGCCATTAAAAAAAATAAAATAAAAGTCAAATATTTTTTAAAAGTATTGTTACGACCTGAACGCCGACAAAAGACAAATTCACACCTACATACCTGTAGACATTTTATTACCTTTTCGGCATTTGGACTTCTTTTGTTTACTTTCTGTTTAAAATTTGTGATTAGAAAAAACAGTCCATTGTGTATTGTAATCTTTTATGGTAGTAATTAGCCAGGTGTCAGTCTAAGAAATTTGGTCCACGCGGTCAGGCAGTCATATTACATCTGTGCAGTCGAGCGATAACCACAAGCGAAGCAAGACTTGTGTACATTCGGTAATCTATTTAGTGACGGACTTTGCGCGTGTATTTGAATTACGATCTCCGGCATTACGTTTGGACTTATTGCGTTCGGTTATATTTGTACCTGTGTTCCAACGGCATTTTAATTCGAGTCCTGCAGCTCGTAACAGTATGTTCAGAGTTAGGCAGTCGGTGGACACACCATCACACCACTGCCCATCATCGTGTTAGCAAATAATTAGCATCTTATATTAATATATATTATAAAGCTGAAGAGTTTGTTTGTTTGATTGAACGCGCTAATCTCAGGAGCTATTGGTCTGATTTGAAAATTTTTTTCAGTGTTAGATAGCCCGTTTATCGAGGAAGGCTATAGGCTATATATCATCACGCTAAGACCGATAGGAGCGGAGCACCAATGAAGAATGTTTCAAAATCCACGCACAGCTAGGTAAGTTATAATGGTGTTAATATAATTTAAATTGTAATTAAGTTAGTCTCATAAGAATTGTCGCAATAAACATGTCTTAGCAGCACGCTTCTTATCTTCAGCCACAACGTTTTTTCTTTTTGAAACGATGTCGAATGTTGATGATTCTTGGTTTACCTTGGATTTAGCAGAACTTCAAGATAGCTTCGCATCAACACGGTTACTCCATACCATGTACTCATGCACGCAACTTAAAGGTAAAAATATAAACGAATTGCAGCAAAAGAGAAACCGACTTCAATCTATTATACAAACAAATAAAACCGAAGTGTCTGTTTGAATGTCGAAATAGCAGCTTTTTACTAAATGCATATGAAAGTATATACGGTACTTATATAAAAAAATCAACTTTTTAAAGATTTTGTTTGTCTGTCCGTTGGTTCCAGCTAATCTCTGAAACAGTTGGACCGATTTTGACGCGACTTTCACAAGCAGATAGCTGATGTTAATTAAGCTGATAACTACTTTGAGTAAATTTAAGCTTTAAAACAAATTAAATTAACTTTCCGGACGAAGTTGTGGTTAACAGCTAGTAGTAACTAAAAAGCATAAAATAAGAATTTTCTACAACATTTTGAAGTCGATATCAAATAAAACATGACAATATATATATATTTCTTTGCTTTTATACCACTCTTGAAGTTGTAGTGTCTATGGTTAAGTGTGGCACATCTCTGGATTATCTTTGTGTAATTGTCATGTGTTGGAGTTTTTGGCGGGAACTGAAAGGAGATGTTGTGCTGCAGTTTTATTTTCTAAAAATGTGTAAAATTACTCTAAAATGAACAATAGTCGTAGGATATTGATAGTTTTTGAGTAGTAATTATGTGTTTTGTGAGAAATGTGAACTTTAAAGTCGAATGTGGCCTTTTGAGTTGTCACAAGAACTCCGATGAATGGCACCAGCTGATAACCTACAGTTCAGCTGTGCTTATTTTTTTATTTATTTACTGCAGGACTTCAGCAGACAGGCAGACGGCCCACTTGATGGAAAGTGGTTACAGTCGCCTATGGACATTTGCAACGCCAAAGGTGCTACAAATGCGCTGCTGCTCTCTTAAAGGAGCCTGGAACCTGATCACTGATGCCGGAACACAACACAAGGTTGTTATGGCGGCATACTCTAGACCAGGGGTGGTCGCCATCCAGTCGAGCAAATACTCTACCACTTGGCTGTGGGTTGTTTAGTCGCCTCTTACGACAGGCCACCCGGCCGCAGGAAATTGTATTCTTTCTCCGTTCCTGCACGGATGAAGAGGCTACACATAGGCTGAAGAAAATGAAGAAAGTACATTTGAAACACCTGTGAAGTGCCGAATATCCAAAACAGACTTGGCTTAAAGGTCTATAAACCAAGCAGGAAATCCAAAAAAAAAAAAATGTAGCCGTCGAGTCTATAAAATAAATATGTCTGCAATGAAGCCAGTTTCAATAATAGAGAACCTCCTACAGCATCCACCCACCACTCGATTAAACACCACAGAAGTCGGCTTGTCTTTGTTAAAAAGCTTATCTGCACGTTTGTTTGTATATTAATTGATGTCTAATTATCAGCGGAGCCTCGTGTGCTTAGTTATCGAGGTACGATTGCTCCCCTTCAACGATAAACGAATCCAATTTGATTCTAAGAATTCGCTGACAACGATCTACAACATGAAAAGGTAATCCGATTAAGATTGTAGAGAGATAGAAGTAACCGTTCCAACTAGGGTTGCCAGATAGTAACTTATCAAATCCGGGACAATTCTAGAAAAACAATGTCGGGTCGTGGCCATAGTAGAAAATATCATATATTTTTTATTTTCAAAGGATTCATATTTGTATTTGAAAAGAAAAATACCATTTATTTTCAAATACATTCTTTTATTAGATAGGTATGTACTCTGTACTTAGTAGGTAATTAACGCCAGTTATAATTCTAAGACGAAGCACCGTGGTAGTAAATCAACACGTTAAACTATCATAGAATTGAGCACTTAGCTTAAATGAGCAAATTTAAACTTTGGTAGACAATGAATACTAAATTACAAATTAAATAGTAATAAACTGATAAAAAAGAAACAATAATAATAGGATACTACCATAAAAAAATGTTAAAACAATAAATTCCAAACTTAAAAAACAATCAGAGAAATTGTTTTGGTACATTTTGTTGCAAAATAGCAAGTTTTCAGAATCCGAGACAATAAGCGCTAATTACTGGACACGGGACAAGAGGCAAAATTCCGGGGCAATCCCGGATTTCCCGGCGGTCTGGCAAGCCCAGTTCCAACCCATTCGCATCGGATTCCCAGAACAGATTAAATATATCAATCGCGACAATAAATCCATTCGAAGGCGATTACCGGTCACATTTTGATTATCTTCGGTCACGTCCCGAAGATAACACAACAAGTACGACGTACAAATAAAGGACAACGTGTTCAACTAAAAGTCGTCACCTATTTGAATTGTCAGCCATTTTTGAATGAGTTCATATTTCTCACGACGCTTAATTATTTCCTTGCCGAAAACACGACCTTAGAATACGCGGAAACGGGCATTATATGAAAACATTTAATAAAATAAATAACGCGTATGGATATGCGGCGCGGGTGTCGCGGGGAATCAGCCCGTCAGGGGTCCCTCCCTCCCCTCCCTCCCCACAGCGCTACGTCACATTGTGTTGGTGCTGCAACAAAGGGAAACGAAACACCTCCGCTGAGGACATTCGTCTCCTCAGCATTCTGCAGGAACGTGATGCGCTCTAAGGACGACAGTCTCATCCGCTACTTAAATGTCCGCTGTGTGTAAGTAAATTACAAAACTCTGAATGAATATGCTTTATTGTGTTTAAAAAAACCGACTTCAAAAACTAAAAAGTATAAAATAACTTATTTCTAAAGCTATTTTTAATTGTAATATCTTATTTTTAATATATATTATCTAAAACATCTTAAAGTCGGTGCTTAGTAATTTTTATGTTTTACTTCGCACCGACTTCAAGATGTTTTAGATAATATATATTAAAAATAAGACATTATAATTTAAAATAGCTTTAGAAATAAGTTATTTTATACCATCTAGTTTTTGAAGTCGGTTTTTTTAGACGAGGTTTTTTTTATTTGTTTCTTTTTAGTGTCTAGGTATGGGTAGGCCTACAAAAGGTGCCGCGCGCCTTAAAAAATATAGCTCCCAAGAAACGGGAAAAATGTTTCATAAAAAATGTTCATAAAATGAAAACTACTGAGCCAAACTATATTAAATTTTTAGGGGTCCAAATGGCATATATTCTGCATGGAACAAAAAAAGAATCACGTAAATCGGATCATAAATCTCAGAGTAATAGGTGTACATACATAAAAAAAATACCAATCAAGTTGAGAACCTCCTCTTTTTGGAAGTCGGTTAAAGATACAGTTAATAGAAATAAAATTGTACAATACAACAGGCGGTCTTACCGCTATTAGCGATTCCTTCCAGACAACCTTTGGATGGACAATAAAATTGATAAGAACAGAGATATGTTGCATTATTCTCACTGCCGAATCACTACCTTATAAATACATACATACATTAATAAAATATTATAAAATACACTTTCATACATAAATATAAAACTAGAAAAAGCTGACAATAACTGGTGCTGCATCCTTAAGTTGAGCTACGATAATCCTTCGCAAGCCTATTAACCAGGCAGTGACTTGGCGAGCTTGCTCTTAACAGGCAGCGCGTCCCAAACGCGAACTGCTGGGACTGTGAAGGATTCGCCACAAAAGCTAGTGGTATGCAGAGGAGTTTCAGGTGACTCCGAGGATCTGAGAGACATTAAGTTCGGAATAAAGGTAATGAAATTATTCCTTGAGGGATGCAGGGGTAGACTTTATTATTTACCAAAAAGGCATTATTCATTAAACATATTCTCTCTTCCACTACCTTCTCCCAATGATTTGGGTCGGCACAATATGTTTTTTCCGTCAAAACCATCTTTTCATTAGTGACACAAACAAATGCCAAAAGTCTTGATACACGACAAATTTAATTATAATAATAATAATAAATCGGCAAACAAACACACACTGTATATACCCAAATTAAGCACGTTACGCTTGTGTTATGGGTAATATACAACGGACCATTCTGGGGCCGATCCCAGACACCCAGACCATAGTAAATAACGGAGAAACGCCTCTGCCTCTGCGTTGCAATGAGGTGAGCCGGCAAAGGCTTCGCCCGCTCAACCACAGAGGCCGTCAACAGAACGTAACTTTGAATAGAATCAACAAAAGTGAAACAGTCAATGTATTTCGAGTTGGAGGTTTCAATCCCTAAATATGTTGGAACGAGAGCTGTCAAGTCAGGCCTATTATTTTGTGAGTAGTATACGTGAGTTCATGTCATTTGATGCTCTTGTTCACATGGGCTCCGTGTATACTTTGTTCGTTCGTCTGAGATGCACGACTAATCTTGCACATTGACGTGTGCTTTGTAACCGGTTGTGCGGCCTTTACTTTGAAGCTGTCACAAGTTGTATTTATGTTTCCTACAGAACGACGTTTTGAATGTTTCCTTCCCCTGCGTTTATTGCTCCTTCGATATTATGTCTGCCTTCCGAGAAGCAATAACAGCGAATGGAAAAAGAGGAAAATGGCTCTTAGAGACGCAAACCGGTCGCGAGCCATCGATATGACTAAGAATGACATTCCCTGCCTTTCCTACAATAAAAAACAGATGACTCCTTTGAAATAGCCAACGTCGCGCGTCGCGGGAACTACTCCACATTCATGTATTAATCATAACGAAGGTGGAACTATATAAATACAACAAACTCATTCATGTATATTCTTTGCACTGCGAATTGTTGGGAAAATTGAATGATCTGCGTGTGAGAGAAGGATGTAGGGAGAAGATAAGTGTAACATAACTGGTGAAAATAGGTAACCGGTGTGACATGCGCCAAACTAATGCCACTCAAACTAGAAGGTCAGATGTATAAATCAGTCATGCGACCGGTCTTGATATACGGGCCCGAATGTTGGGCCACTGAATTGACAATTCAGTGGCCACAAACGCCTTCACTCAGCTGAGATGAGAATGGTGAGACCGATGTGTGGTGAGAAATGAGTACATAAGGGGGTCTTTGAAAGTTACACATGTCACTGAATAAATGAGAGAGATTAATGGATGCAAATATAAAGTAGATCAGAAAAGAGATGGATGAATCGTGTGAAGGATGCCATGACGATTTGTGGTATAATAGCGAATGCTTGCAGGAGTATGGAAGGTGTGATATATATACAAATGACGGCCTCTGCGGTTGAGCGGGCTAAGCCTTTGCCGGCTTACCTCACTGTAACGCAGAGGCTCCGGGTTCGATTCCTGGTATAGTAAATTTCGGAAACGTATTTACTATGGTCTGGGTGTCTGGGATCGGCCCCAGACTGGTCCGTTGTATATTACCCAGAACACAAGCGTAACTTGCTTTATTTCGGGATATACAGTGTGTGTGTGTTTGTCTGCCGATTTATTATTTATTTAATTATTGTCATTGTTAATAGTAGGGGAGCCCAAGCGGGGATTTTGGGATTTACTCGAGCGTGGCAGAATAACATAAGGGGAAAAACCTTGCACCCTATTATGTACCCCCACCATATATTAACCCTTCATATAGGGTGGGGGTATTTTTGATTCTTCATATTGTTTTTCAAACCGTCAGATAAAGGAAATTCCTCTACATAATTGTCAGAGTATGGTGCAGCACGACAAGAACATCAAGCTGAAGCGCCTGTATATTATTCTGATGCGCTCGAGTATTTCAATGTTACGTTTTATTTGCATTTTTTAAAATCGGCCATGACTTTTGGTCGCGTCCAAATCGTCAGTCTTTTGAATAGGACTTCCTTTAGGATTTACTTAACATCCCTGTTGAATATCTGACACGTTTGAGTATTTCTGTACACGCTCCCCTCACCAGTGAAAGGGAATACATCATATAACCTTTTTTCTTTTTAGCATTTAATCTTCATAATCCAAAAGGTCCCCGCGACGCTCGAGTAACTCCACATTTAGCATCTTGGGCTCCCCTACTATAAGTGTCAAATGGGGCTTATTACTTTGTAATAGTAGTGTGTCCACTGGGAACTATTCCACTTTGATCCGTTCTAATTCGATGATTTAACTATAATTTCTCGAAATGCATTGCGGCGCGATCGTGGGGCTCGCTCTGCCTACTTCCTTCGTCGTGTGTTAAATGTATTTGAACATGTCATCATTAAATAAGATTACTGTTATTAGGGACAAGAAACGAGTTGCTGATGCATTTTTCAAATGGATTTCTCATCGAACGATACAAAGCAACGCAATGAATGCGATTGATCAGTAAGAGTGCGTACAGCGTACACCTATTGGACTCCCCCGATTGTGGAATCGTAGTCCAGCAGAGGGCGCTACGATTGTTAGATTAGATTCAGGCAGCGGCGCACTCACAGTTAGTTGGTTAGGAGGTAAATTTGTGTCGACCAAACGTGTGGCCGCCATTAGTTGGTCGCAGCTGCGGCGGGAATACAGTTACAAGCGAACCCAATCGGCGGTCGGTCGCCGAATCACCTCTCACTAAATGTGAGCCACTTTTGACAGAGGCGAGACGCCGGTGGACGGGCTGCGCACATCGATGATGCTTAACTAAATTAAAATTATAGATAAAGCACACCTGCAAGAGTCGCTCAAGTCGAATCGACGATATTACGTATAAATATTAGAAAAGTAAGCTTTTCAATGGCAAGTAATAAGCGACACTTGAGCGAAGCGACCTTGCAGTTTGATACGACGTCAACACTAAATGAATGGCTCAGCACAGCGTCCATATTAGTCATCATACCCGCGTTGATGTACATGTAGTCCTACTACATCAAAATACTCGGTAACACGTTTTATTAGTCGTTGGTATTTCACCATTCACGAAGACGCCCAACGCGGCGTCCGCTGTCGTACACCATTCCAGAGCAAAGACATTGCGTTTTTGATAAGTCAAGTAGTGTTACAGTTATTCAGTAGCACACTTGTTCTTGTCGTGTTTCTTTTTAAAGTTAATCATTGATTTTGTTATGTACCCTCTTATTTCCGAACGATACAATCGGCCATTTTCTTAATTCAATCATAATGTTATATTTTTATTAATTCGGTAATTAGCGCCTGTTCTGTATAGAGTAGTTGTGTATAATTTACAATAATTTTGTTACAATATTTATCCTTTGTATAATGTGATAATTGTGTACAGATTATAATACAAACCTCTCAATTGTATATATGAACGGTATTCACTACATTTTATTTTCATGTTGGCAGACGTGATAGATTTATACTGTGTTCGACTTATTTTATTGCATTTAAAACTTTAAGTATAATTTTTTATACAATATCTTATATAAAATATTATCTGAAATATCCAAATAACAATAATATATTAAAATAGTTTATGAATGACTTAAATCCGCTATCGGTTGTGCCAATATGCTAAGTTTCATGTACTGTAAAATTGTTGGAGGGGTAGCGAGTTGTTCTGAGAATGCTTGTCGAGTTTGAATAGTCAATGTATGAAATATCACAAACTACTATGGATATTACGTATTGAAATATGTTAAAACCGCAAGGTACTGGGAATATAAAGTATTGTGACCAGTTGGTCTTCTTTTACTACCATAAACCCTTCTGAGTTGTTGCAAGTATTACAGTAGTCTGTCAAACAAATTTGTCCAAGCATAAAATATGAAATGCATGGAAAGAACCAACGGCTATTTAGATTTACATTTTCGCAATGACCTTCAGTACAAAGTGAATCGGCGTCGGTTGATGCTGGACGCCGCGTACAGCGTGTATGACCTTCCCGAAGCTACAGCACCCGTGACACGTCGACACGATATCCGAATCACATTGATTCAGCTGACTTCAATTAATTTCGACGATGCAAGTGCCAAGTCAGCACTGGCTTCGTTCGAACGTGACGTCAGTAGTTGGATAAGTTTAAATCAGCTTTAAGGTCTAAAAGTGTATTAACACAAAATGCGCCAACGACCTTTACTAATAACCAAATTAGAGGATGATTCATTCAATAATTCCACTAATTTGGTAACCGTAGTGATTGAATTAGATGATGCATAAATCCAGGAAGGCGTCGGAGGATGCGACGTGTGGTCACGATTCCCTCCCTCTGACCTCACGATCCGCCGGAACCCCTCGCGCCTCGCGCCTCGCGCCTCGCCTCATCACGACCCATTAGGCAATTTACTTTTTATAAGAATCATTAAAGGTGTTTACTCAAAGGTCCTTGGCCTTTGTACCGTGATTGAAGACGAATGCAAAAGCTAACTTTTTTTACTTTATTAATTAAAAATAGGATATGCCCGCGACTTCGTCCGTTTCGGCAGGTAACGAAGATTATAGTTATTTTGCCTGTTTCAAATGTTTTGATCAATATTAAGTTCAGTTTTGTCAATGTATGGATTAATGTGTTTAGTGTTATAGATTCGTTAAGAGATGGCGCCACCGTCGTTTTACATCGCGGTATGGTTTCTGTATCGTGTATTCACTTATATTATTGGATTTTATCAATATAAAGATTTGCAAGCTTTACGAAAGGGTCATCCTCTCTAGACTTAGAGATTTTGCCATCAGCAAACATCTACTACCTGATGAGCAGTTTGGATTCCGTGCCAGACACTCATGCGTCCAACAGGTGCACCGCATCACGGAGCACTTACTATCCCACTTTGCCCATCGCCCTCGCCCTATAGGAACAGCCGCACTGTTCCTTGACGTAGCTAAGGCCTTCGACAAGGTCTGGCATAACGGTTTGATTTACAAGCTGTACCAGTTCGGTGTGCCAGACAGACTCGTGCTCATCTTGCGAGACTTCCTCCTAGGCCGTAGCTTCCGTTTTCGAGTGGAGGGAACACGCTCGTCCCCTCACCCACTCACAGCCGGTGTACCACAGGGCTCGGCCCTGTCTCCACTACTCTTCACGCTGTACACCAGCGACATCCCAAAAACTCCAGATGTAGAGTTGGCTCTCTTCGCGGATGACACCGCACTCTATACATCAGATCACAACCGACAAATGGCTTGCGTCCGGCTACAGGCAGCTGTAACAGAGCTAGGCGAATGGTTTCGCAAATGGAGGATAGAGGTAAACCCGGAGAAAAGCGCAGCAATGTTCTTTTCCCCGGGCACGCTTCGCTCTCCCAAACGCGCTTGCCTTCGCTTAAAAGCCATCTCGCTCTACGAACAGGAGATCTCCTGGGCAAAGTACACCAAATACCTGGGTGTCACCCTAGATCAGAACTTGCGCTTCAACGAGCATATCACTATAGTCCGGAATAGAGCGCGATTTGTGATGGGTCGTCTAGCACCCATGATAGATAAACGAAGCAAAATGTCCCTCAGACACAAGCTTACTCTGTATAAAACATGCATCCGCCCGATCATGACATACGCGAGTGTGGTATTCGGCCATGCCAAGCCTGCCCTTTTAAAGAAACTGCAAATCGTTCAGAATAAATTCATGCGCAGAGCCGTCGGTGCTCCCCGCTATAAGTATATGCTTAACGTCGACCTCCACCGCGATCTGGAGCTTCCCTCCATCAAAAGCTACATTACGTCGCTCTCGCGTAAGTATTTCGATCTAGCGCCGCACCATCGAAATCCCCTCGTCGTGTCCGCGTCCGATTATAAGCCTCGACGAAAGGCTCTCGTGCGACGACCGCGTAACATCCTCATGGACAAGGTCGACGATATCACAAAACGGCTGGCTCGGATCAGCCCGCCCGCGGTTAGGACGGCAGGCTGGCAGGCACCGACAGACAGACACAGACGGCGGCGTCGACGCCGCCAATCACGATCTCTCCACGTCCCCGCGAGGGACGCCAGGAGACACAGCCCCCCCATAGGATAGACTAGGCGTGTTGCTGGGAAGTTTCTTTCGCCGTTTCTTCTCTCCCAGCCATAACACGTTGCGAAACGGCAGTAAGATAGTATAGGCCACCGCGAACCGCCGATCCCGGTCCGCCGGGATCCTTCCTCTCGGGCTTTATATTACCCGTCGCCCGCTCTCAATTAGTGCATTGTGTCGCCCTATGGTGGGCATCATTAGATTCATCCCCCTCTCATGGCAACAGTCCAGCCGAGGTGAAACTCCCTAGGGAGCCCCCTCGAGCAAGTTGCCTCCCGGGCTCGAGCGCCTTCGCTTCGCAAAGGCACTCGCCCCGAAAACCCCGGTAAAGTTGTGAGGTCTTCGGACCAACAACATAAAGTCAAGTCCAAAAAAAAAAAAATATATAAAGATTTCACGTAGTTTGCATTTTAATGCGAGTGTTTGAGTTTTTTATTCCTGTGCAAAGTGAATTGTGCAATGCTGACATTGCCAATGTTTAAAATCAAAGGCTATTTTCAGTAGGTCAACGGATTCATTAGTTTGAAAATTTGACTACCTAACCACTTCAAACTGCTCCCGGGATTCCCAGAACAAAAAGTAGCACAGATTTTACGTGGAGTCTAAGAATTTAATATCGATCAGCGAAACCGCATGGAAATTGGCCCAGTAGTTTTTACGTGAATCCCGAACATACAGACAAAAATTAAAAAAAAAATGCAAGGTGTTCTCCATCGTTTAGATAATCTATTTCAGTTTTTTTAATAACTGCAATGTACAGACACGGCATTTTTAGATTTTTATAATATTATAGATATACTGCTGTGCAAATACGAGTTATGTTCAAAATGAAGACTTTTTAATTTAGAAGTATTTAGCAATTTTATAATAGCTGTAGGAGCAATTAGCAAACTATTTATAAACAAAATGCTAAGAACTAATTAATAATGCTGATGATGTCTTTTAAAAGCCTATAATAGCGTAATACCCGTTTGGCGAAGAGTTGAAGAGAGCCAATTAATGAGGCGGAGGCAGAACAATCGGCCATATGGCAATCGGACAACGTGCTATCATTTATTTCATATAGCACCGATACCAGATTGGCCAATCGCCACTCGCCAATCGCCAATCGCCAATCGCCAATCGCCAATCGCCAATCGCCAATCGCCAATCGCCAATCGCCAATCGCCACTCGACCACAACGGTTAATGTATAACACTAATTATGTTGCAATTTACATGGGATACAAAACACCAGTGTCTCGTCATTGATAAATGAGCCTTTTACCCCCTATTCTGGTTAGAAGCCCGAATTTTAGGTGTTTTATTCGGTCGCGATAAAAAAAAAGACAACAAATATTTCTACTAACCATTTTTTTATTGATATTTAAATAGTACAAATCATTAATAAAATAAAAATAAAAAAATATTTAAAAACTGCAGACCGGCAAAGTGGGGACTGGTTAAAAAATGGCACATCCTGGTGTGCAAGATATCAATCCTTCCAGTGACCTGAAATGGAAAATTAATAGTCCTTAAAGAGGAAGGATGTAGCTATCGCACTACGAGACGATTTAAAAAAAATATCACAAAATGGCGGCGGTTTCAAAAATACGTTTTTTTTGTGTTTGCGACAAAACGTATTTTGTAAATTAATATATACTAATAATATAACCTAATATACTAATTACTATGAGTAGAATATAATACGAATAAGTTAAGTTTTCTTGCATTGTATTCGGTTATACGGAATTTAAAAAAAAATATATATTAATGTTTTATACTATTTAAACATCAATAAAAAATGGATAGTACAAATATTTGTTGTTTTTTTATCGCGACCGAAAAAGACACCTAAAAATGGGGCTTCTAAACCAGAATACCCCTAAAGCGACGGAGTTGCACGTACGATTAAAATCGCGTATTAACATTTAGTTCACCATTAGTAGAAATCCAATTTGAATGCAACCAAAGCGATTCAATTTCGTCATCGTTTCCTTTTATTTCTGCGGCTTTGGCTGGTTGTGGTTGAACCACACAAAGCTTGAAAGCAAATGAATAAACGTCAAAAAGAACATGTCTGAACACCAAAGAAACCTAAAGGATTTTAAATGCAAGTATTTATTAATAAGCACTGCAAAGGTCTAATTCTCGTTTGGCTTTCAAACATATATATATTAGGTGCATACAAGGTCCTCGCTGACGTATTGCGGTCGTTTTTCTACATTCTAACTTGTTATACCAATAAACCAATGTACCATTAAAAAGCTTTCAATCAAAAATGGGAAGTTGAACAGTGGGAGGTCACAAATTCCACGGCTTTTAGAACTGATCTTTCACTACTCATTGATAATCCAAAAAGGTACAATGGCAGCAATGAGAGTGTTATTCTCAGAACAACTTACAAATTACAACAAGCTAGAAATTAATTGATAGGCGTCGTCGTGGTTGGCGTGGCGACCCTGGGCGCGAGGGCACTTTCGCATCTGCATCAGTGAAACCCGCAAATCAACGTCAGTCCGACCGATTTGGCGGTGCCTCTTTAGCGCTACCATGTCTCATGGTAAAACTAAATAGTACGTACATAATAATTAAAACATATGATACTAGAGAATATATTATGTGTCTGATTGCCTGACCTGGAAAAGCGATTTGATACATTTGATACAATCTTACACGACACTGTATGTACTTCAATATGATGTATCGCACCCATATTACTCAAATGATATATAAGACTAGTCTGAGCCAATTTTTGCAATCGGAGTTTTCTTTAGACGTAATCACGACTTTTTAAATGCCGCTAATGATATTTACTTCGGAGAAAAATCAACAAAATGCCGCCATCTTTCGTGTTATTCGCGTAGTTGGCTTCATATTCATTCTCTATCTCAGTCCGCTGCTGAACGCCTGCCTGGCTTGAACGACTTGCAAAGTTGTAATACTTGTTTTCAGTACGTTTACCAAAACAACAAGAATACTCTTTATTGTACACCAACATAAAAACGGGAACACATTGTCATATCTTCAAATTAGAAGGTAGTAGTACAATGGGCGGCTTTATTGCTTAAAGCAATCTCGGCGAACTTCGTACCGCCATATTTTCTGAATTCCTAAAAGACTTTGTTTCATGACATAAAAACAAAATCACCAAAATCGGTCCAGCCGTTTAGGAGTTCACTGTCAACACACGTACAGAAGAATTATATATATATATATATATATATATATATATATATATATATATATATATATATATATATATATATATAATATACTAATAAGTGTGATAATAATAATAATAATGTGCTAGATAAGTATATAATCATTTATATTACATATAGATATATACACACACATACATAGATACATGTTTTAACAAAAACAAAATATATTTATGTAAGCTATGTTTATTTGAAACATTGCGATCTGGCTGAAAGAGTGGCTTACATGTGAGAACATTTTACAGGGCGGCCCCGAGCTGTAACGAAACTCCAAATATTATGAATGATGCAACGTTGACGCACGCAACAGTAAAAATGCTCGCGAACCATTCGGCGACGCGGTTGGCGTCTGGCGTCTGTAGGTGGTAGTCGCAGCTGTGCACTACTTCTATTCCGCTTAAGATTTCTAAGCTCGGCATCCCACGATGGTGGGAGGTGGGAAATTGATTTAAGTTAAAAACCCAAAAAGCACTTATATTAATCGAAAATACAATACAAAACAGAATGCCACTGAACTAATATTGGCGAAATCAATCTTCGTTGAAAGTTTTAAAAGTTAGAGGACACTTTTTTGATCACTTTGTAAGCTTATATTTACACAAGTATTGGCTTTAAAAAAATCTAAATAATTATCAAACAACTGGGGACGTTGTATATGTAGCAGGCACTTGGAATGACAAGGAAGTGGAAAAACAATTCATCTATCGTCTTACTTGATTTTGTTCGAGCATACCAATTTATGACGTCATAAGTTTGTGCAAGTAACAGGGTCAAATAGCGCATTCATTATTGCTTAAACAGTAAATACAATTATTTCTATTGCAATATTTATAAAATACGATACTATTTTGACGCCTGTTTTTATATGTAAATAGGGGTAAAGTTTATTGTAACAGGTTGTGTCCATAACCCTATTCGCAGTCCTGCTTATCCCGAAAAATTAGTGTGTTGTAATATGTATGCACGTATATAGACAGATGGATAAACGGAAAGATTAACTTGAAATGACCATAAAGTTCCAATTTTCGTGGCTAAAAGAGTTTAAGAAGGTATCGCGTATAATGAAATGGAAGTGTAATTGTTGTTAATGCTCTACAACAAGTATGTGAAGCGTTTTTAACACTAACAAATAATTACTAAGTGAAAAGGGCCCTCAGCGTCCTCCCCCGAATGGCAGCAATGACTATAAGTCGCGCGCAGAAGGTTTGCCGATGACAACCGCGACCGCCGGTCCTAGTCGTAGGAAGCGGGAGGGGCGACCATCGGCAAACCTTCTAATCCGGTTGAGGACCAAAGGCCGCGCGAAGAGGATAAGTCGCGACCTGTGTGTGGGTTTTGCCAGGTCAGGGTGGCCAAAGCTCGATGGCTACCACCCCTGATCTAGAGTGTGCCGCCGTAACAACTTACTTTGAGTCGCTAATGCCCGTAGGCGACGGTAACCACTTTCCGTGACAGTTGCCCCCCGACACCGGCGCGTCCTCCTTTGGCGAGAGGAAGGAGGAAGGAGGAAGGAACATGTCATAATTGTCATTGAGGTTGTTGCATTAACGAGCAGGATCGCCCGTGTGACAAATAAATGACTCTTCGTAGGCCATAATTACCGTGCTCTTGAGCAAATACACAACTTGATTTGATTTGCATGTGTATGTGTGTGTGTGTGTGAAACGGAGGCAACGCCTGCATCCGCATGCGGAACGCGCCACAAGAATACCCGCAAAGGCACGTCCACTTATGCCGTCTATCTACGTGTATCTTGCTATTCAATCGTCTTACTGGCTTAAAGTCATCAACTCCACAGAAGCAGTATTCTAATTAAGTACTTTATTTTTATACAAAAATATAATTAATACGCTGTTTGATTCGTTCAAGTGATGACGCCATAACTTGCTTTGAAACAAAATTCGGGGGCTTCGGTGCTTTGTGAGATGTTAAAAAGTTTCTCAATTGACTAACACCTGTCTATCCTTTTTTTACATGAACGTATCCTGCTCTCTTTGTTCCAGGAACATTTGGGTACTGTTGATTAGAAGTGAGAAGGGACTTTCAATCAGTTACGTACTAGGTGGAACTATGAAATTTAATTTCTAATCCAAACTTAACTAACTATACGCGCGGTTCATGAGACGTGTTGTCTTCACCAAGACCTTTATTATTTTTAGCTGTCATTTGCGGAAATTTGTAAAAAGTGCAACAATAATATAAGTTAAGAATAAAATGTTTACATCACTTTAGTTACAAGACTGTTTTGACATTGTTTCCGAATTAAACAAATAAAAAAGAAGATGTGGTGTCAGCTGTGCAGCACCAGCGATCCAGCGATAACAAGTTTCTCTTCATCATTTCATTTGTAGATAATAACAACAAAACGCACTACGCACAGTGAAAGGCTGCACAATGTATCAAAATACCTACCGCTTTACAGGATATAGTCTGTGTTTATGCCGTTTGCCTACAAAACCGTAAGTACAATCAAAAATATTCCATTTATTCAAAGTTGCTCAAAACAGGAATAACACGTTCAAGCTAATCTTTGTTGAGAGATTTTTTCATGTTCTGTTCAAAGTAATTGAATAAAAAATTGTTTGTAGGAAGTAGGTACAACGGGCAGCGGTTTGTAAATACACAATTGTGGACTAATACTTAATTATTCGGCTACTTTCGGGTCATAAAATCAGTGTCATTACGTCGCCCGGTGGGTTTGGTATTTCTTACATTTTACTCTTCCCTCCTATCCTAAGCTATATACGCATTACAGTGTCATTGTCATGTTTAGTTGAAAAGTTAGGACTACTTTACAAATGACATCTCGCCAACTAGGTTAATAAAAAAGTCATTATGAAATTTGTCATTGTGTATCGAAATGATGATGGTAATGATGAAAATATAGAGATTTTCTAAAAACATACACAAATATATATAGCCATGAGGAAATTATTAGGGTTCCTTGATATTTTTTTCTTAGGATTTCCTCCACATTAGTCAATACAAAACAACTCTACCTAGCAAGTAATAGGGAAGATTGCGTAGTGTTAGTGCAATGAATGATGCGGAAAAGAATCCTGAATCGATAAATCGGTGCGGTGGGACGCATTCCTCCCCGCCTCGGGGCCGACGCCTTCCACCAAATTTACTTCAAGTATCACAAGATATCTTACGAGACGAACATCGTCATGAGTGATGCCTAAAGATGGGTAATTGTAGAAACCTACTAAACAAAGGCCACCTCGCTATCTGGCTAAGTCTATCAAAGAAAACCGAAAACTGACAAGTTTAGTCGACACTTGTCACATATTGCGGCAGCCGATCAACCAGTCGTATAGCTATTAGCTGAACAGCCTTCAGTTTGGTTTTTAGCCAGCTATCGAATTGCCACTAGCCGGATGGACAGGTTTTTGAAATTTTGGTTGGTCATACATCGCTAGTGACGCTTATAACACTAGCCAGGCACATTCTCTACAAAGTTCGAGACATAACAATGCGCACACTTACGCTCTAAATGATCAAACAACACAACATTTAGGCGCTAATAAAACATAACGTTCAAATTTTGCATCTCTATTACCTAACCACTGCCGCTTGAGACGAAATATCACAGATATATAATTTTATATAACGCTGCAATAAAACTAAAAACATACTGTTATTATGAATAGTATGCAGCACGGTGAGCAACGGGCATGCGTGCGCAACGCGGATGCGGATACACTTTGCGGTGTGAAAATAGATCGGCCATCACTCAGGGATGGAACGGGTTTGTCGACACCAACCACAGGTCTTTATAATGCTCCTCCTCCGGCTGCGTTAGTGTACTGAACGTGTCTAAATGTTTCTAACTTGTGACGTAAAAAAATAACGCGTTAATTATTAACTACATTAGAGTATGTACGAGTTATCATCATGAAGAATGTCGCATCTCAAAAAACGTATTTTAGCCTAACATTATTCCATGGGTAACAGAGGAATACAAGCACGCTGCTCACAATGAAGGCTTCCGATATTAGAGAGAGTGAGAAGAGATATCCCCTTCGCCTGCGTCGGGTCCCTTGACCCGCGTGAATGCGACGTCGTCGCCCCGTCTCATGCTGGTTGAGTTTAATTTGCCGAAAGCCCGCTATTATTTTGATCCACTCACAGGAGCCCGCAATTTCATTACAAATAATCAACAACTTCTTATTATCATAACATCCATTTTAAAACGAAGACTATGTTAACTCCTAGATAGCTTCCTCGGTGTCATCTGCGTCGTCGCCGGAGCATGAAATCGGATAGCACTTGACAACGTTCAAAGAAATGATACAGTACTTTTTTTTTTTTTTTAAATTAACGCTTAATTTTCAAGCTTATGAATTCAAAAATGAGTTGCGTTAGTTCGTCGCTGTCCGTGAAAGTGGAAGGGGGTTTGCGGATGTGTTTGCAGCGGAGCGTGCGGTCGGTCCACTTATGCGTACGAGTGCGGATGCGTCGTTGCTAATATCTCCAACGATAACGCCACACTATCATCTATCGAAGTCTACAATGTTATGGCGTCCCACAGTTTTCAGAGCACAATAGTAATTTAGCTTTATTGAGCCTCGATGTAAAATGGTAAACGTGTAATCGTTCGAATGACGCAACTTAAATCACTTCCTATTTTTAACGAATATTATGATTGATAATGTTTACGCAGATGGTTCTGAAGCGACGCAATCGAAAGTGGCCGTCGTTTTTGAACCCCTTCAAGCAATGCATTAACACACTTTTAAATTTAAAATGATAAATATTTATATGTTATGATCGTATGCGAACGTCCGCATAGAGAAGTAGTGTCTTATGACCTCGTTTGCTATCGTATTCATCTCGACCATCCGATGAGATGGCGTCGCGTTCGTTCGAATGTGATCATCAAATCGGCAATAATGAAGAGCGAGTTGCTCAACAACACCGTTCTCATTGCGATCAGTTTGCGAAATGCCACTTACGTTAATGGAGTAGGTGATCATAATGGCGATCGGTTTGACCCAGCACAAAAGAAGCACTTCACTGCAGCAACGTCGATGACGACATGCTCATTCCAACTCACAAATGCAGACACTCCTGCAATCGTATATCGAACACTGTCTTCCGCTGCAGTGGATGTATCCCGCGCGGGTGCCTCTCGGTGTGGAACTGGTCGACAATTGCCGCGTTATCAGTTATCGTGCACCAAACCGAAAATTATCATTCGTTATCGCTAATAGTTCCACAGATTATCAAATATTTGATATTTGGATCCGATATCGCCGCCACAATTAATTTAGTTAAGCATATCTTAATTGACCGAGCGATTAAATCCGCCACTGTCGTAGTTTGGACCCATTCGAAGCTCGCTCAGAGAAATGTTGGAAAGATACATTTTTCATTGCTTCTAATGAAACTCATGTGTGAACTTTTTCTAGTAAAGCCATCGAAGAACGATGATTTACTATGGGTATCAGGATACCAGGTACCACGAAAGGAATTGAAAGTGAACGTGGTCGAAACAATGTGATGATGGAACGATAGCGGGCGGTGGCGGTGAGTGAAGATGGGTGTGTAGCAACAGGCGATGGCAAAGGGTAGATCGCCGCGTGAAAGGACGCGGAGAGAAAGCGCGCTTCTTGGTGGAGGACATAACTGACTTATGAATATTCTAATGCGAGGCTATTACGCGCCGCGGAACGAGTTAATACCAATTAAAATATGCGCTATATGGGCTTCTTGCGCGGCGAAAAGTATAACGTGCATCAGAAAGCGGATTCTGCGATACTCCAACAAACCAAAACATGATTCTAATTATATCATGTTGTATTAGTAGTTTGCAAATTCATTCATTTTGTGCTGAGAGGTGCCGAGAAAGAAACAATCGTCGGACCACAATAGGAAGGATTCTTTATAAAACATTTTTTTACTGTTTGCCAATTATTTGGAATCGATTCGATCATTACCAGAAATTGTGTAGTAATACAATTATAGTCTCAATCAATATTAGCTTATTAGCATATCTTTTGTTCTCATACTCCTGTGGTCTGTTATACATCTTCTTCTCATTCAAGTCAATCATCACGCCATCCAGCCATTTCTTGGGCTTACATTTTGTATCTCTCCTTCTCTCTTCTTTTTTTTTCTCCGTGCAGAAACGAAAAAAGAATACGAATTCCTGCGTTGTGGCGGCCTGGCGTAAGCGGCGACAAAACAGCCCACAGCCAGGTGGTAGGGCATTTTCCTGTCTGCATGGCTACCCCCCCTGGTCTAGAGTATGCCGCCACAACAACTTTGAGTTGCGTTCCGGCGTCAGTGGCCAAGTTAGTTTCTCCTTCAAGGCCGGCAGCACCTCTGGTATTGCTAATGTTCATAGGCGACGGTAACCACTTTCCATCACAGTTAGGCCGTCTGCCCGTGTGCTGTTCTTCAGCAATAAAAAAACTCTCCATTTTTACTGTCTTTATTTTGTTTTTCTCGATTTTAATAGTGATAGGTTTTTGTAACTTATTGCATATTTGCAACACTACGTATCTATCTCATTGGCAGAGTAGTGACGTTGTTAGTCCATCATCAATTATAATACACAAAACAGAATGAAAGTGCTAGAACTTTTAGTCGATACACAATTTTGAAGATAGCAAAGTGTTTGTGAATGCTCAATTAACTGTGGCTGTGATGTCATAAGATATTTATATTTATACGAATGCGGTAAACATTATAAATATTTGAAATATCATTTGATTTTATCACATTTCTTGATTAACTTTGGACATAAGACGTGGGAACAATAATATACTTAAACTCTTTTTTTTATCAAGTAATTGTTTTTTTAAAGAAATCATTTCGTTTGATGAAACAAATACCTTTTTAACGCAACAAATACAATTCAACAACACATAAGGTTTCTATAATTAGGATAAAAATCATAAGTCTAAAGTAGTTTTCGATATCAAATGTAAAACAGACACGAGAGTGCGACACCCAGACAGTGAGCAGCGGAAAGTTCGTTTATGAAATTTAACATGCCAGGAATAGAAGAAGCCATAGGCAGTAGATATCACGAAACTGTAATTGACCGCAGCAGATAGGCACCAGACAAAGTCGTCCCTTGGCTCAGAACTAATTACTGTACCAAGGTCCCGACCGCCAAGGCACGAGTCAATTATGATTCAAACGATAGTGCTGAATATGAGGCTGATTGAGCGCCCGTTGGCACATAAGGACGTTTGCGAACGGTCGAATCGAGCAGAGCGGTCCGCGTGGCGACCCACATACGCCGTTCCACACTCGGCACGAGTTTCGTCTCTGTCCTTGTCCGGACGACATTAGAAATAGCCGAAAGTGAAAGAACGGCGAACGGCCCCAGAGCGCAACCGCGACTGCGTGTGCGAGTTGGGCTAAAGCCACAGCACTCGCCGCTCCAGCTGCGAGCGTTTCCGCCTCATGTTGCTTACTGTTTGCTAGCTAACACCTTCGACGGATTGGAGGCATCTCTACTGATGGCGCAACTCGAAGATACCAAACGTTAGGCACTTCAGCGCATCCGCGTCGAAACTGTTAACTCATAACTCGAGCAGTTAAAATAACAACCGAATAATTTATAGGAAAACGATACGACTAACTGTACTCCACGATTAATTTTTCATTTTCTCAGAATCATTTGGAGCCAGCATAATTTGTTTTTTCTTTCCAAGTTCCTTTCTTTTGGCGAACCATAAAATCTGGTTTAAGCCTGACTAAATTAAAACTAGTACTGTGTTATAATAAATCGGTAGAGACACACTGTATATTCCCAAGATAAATAAGTTACGATTCTATTAAATTTCTACTGTCTTTGTCAAGCCCCCTTTACAAGACGCATAAAAATATGTTTGCTTTTGTACAACGTTTAGATAGAAGTTCCAAATTTCATATCTCTAGCCTTAGTATTTCCTCAGACAAAAAAAAATACCGTTACACAGATATCTGAGTTATACTTTGAGGGTTCCTTCTTAAATTTTAATCAAGACGAATTTATTTCTTATATCATACGACATATTTGAGCACAATAAAAATTGGAAATATATTTTGGCGCCAGTCCGCTTGGCAAGAAAGACGTCCTGCATCACCACGTCGTTGGCGCCACACGTGCTATTAATAGTATGTGATTTGACTATTGGGTAACGCTAATAAAGATAGATAGATAGATAGATAGATAACACTTTATTATACACCAATACAAAAATGAACTTAAAGACTAAAATTATATCTAGTTGTGTACAAAGGGCGGTCTTATCGCTAAAAAGCGATCTCTTCCAGACAACCCCAGGAATGAATTGAGATGATAATAGCGATGGTGGTATACGTAACATATAGTACGAACTATTTACATTTTAATAATAAATACATAAATGATATATATATATATATATATATATATATATATATATATATATATATATGTAGATATTTTATATATTACATAGATATATACTTAATATACATACCATACAAATACATATCTACAGAATATATAAATATTTATAAATGAATTTAAGTATCATATTCCAACGACAGGTAGTATTTTTTGATCATGGTTTTAAATATCACTAGCGATTTTGCTTGTCTGATAGTAACAGGAAGCTCATTCCAAAGCTGAATAGCCTTAACAGTAAAAGAATTGTTGTAAAAAGTTGAGTTATGCGCAGGAGTGTTCAATTTAAGTTTAGTAGAAGGGCGTAAATTATGAGAGCACGAAAGAAATTCAAAACGTTGTTTAAGGTAATTAGGAGTACTTGGGACAAATAAAATACTATAGAGAAAAGAAAGGATGTGAGTATTCCGGCGAAATCGAATTGGCAACCACTTGAGTTTTTTTCGGAATTCAGAGACATGGTCATACCTGCGTAGGCCAAATATGAACCTTATGCAAAAATTTTGGAGGCGCTCAAGTTTATTAAGTTGTTCTTGGGTTAAATTTAGATAGCTGGCGTCAGCATAATCAAGGATAGGAAGTAATAAGGACTCTGCTAGCTTAATTTTGGTGGTAGTGGGCAAGAAGTTCCTCAACCTTCTAAGGGATCTGGATGAGAGATATAGCCGCCGGCTTAATTCGGTGATATGAGGTCGCCAACACAGCTCACTGTCAAATATAACACCAAGGTTTTTTACCTTATCACTAAAAGGAATGATTGTTCCGTCAAACATTACGCTAGGTATAGTACTCCAGTCGACCTTATTAAGCATCCGTGAGCTACCGATGACGATGACTTGAGTTTTTTCTGGGTTCACATGAAGCCCAAAAGACTTGCCCCACTGCAGGATGCGTTCGAAATCTATATTTATAGTTGAAACTGCTTTGTCCAAGGTGGTGACCGGTGATTGTGCATAAATTTGTAAATCGTCTGCATAGAGGTGATAGGTTGAAGTGAGTTGATTAGAGATGGAGTTAATAAAAACAGCGAACAATAAGGGAGAAAGCACGCCGCCCTGAGGAACACCAGCAGTGAGTTCACACCATGACGAATAATCATCCTCGACGCGAACCCGCTGCCGGCGGCCATACAGGTAACTGTGAAACCAGTCGATTACAGTAGGAGATATGTTAAGAGAGCTTAGGATACCAAGTAATATTTCGAAGTTAACGTTGTTAAAAGCACTACTGAAGTCGAGTAGCGATAGCACAGTCAATAAACCATTGTCCATACCATAACGGATGTCATCGGTGATTTTCACGAGGGCAGTAGTTGTGCTGTGGCCAGGACGGAAACCAGATTGATAGGGATTAAGGAGAGAATTTCGATTAAGAAAAACGCTTAATTGTTGGTGGACTAGGCGTTCGAGGACTTTAGAAAGGAATGGCAGAATAGATATGGGACGGAACTGAGAGAAAGAAATAGGATTAGGTTTTTTAGGAAGAGGAATAATCTGGGCTTCCTTCCAGGTGACTGGAAAGGTACCATAAACTATAGAAGCATTAAATATATGAGTGAGGATAGGGTTGATGACATCCAGTATGGGCAGAATCATGTTGCGACTAATACCATCGCTACCGACGGCGTTTGAGGTAATGGATTTTACAGCACTCTTGACATCACTATCAGTAAATCGACTTAATAAGAATGGAGGATAATCAGGTGTTGGCAAGGCGGAAAGAGCATTTAAAGTATTAGACTTAGACACAACGTCAAAGTCAGAAGTAGCTGAGAAATGTCGATTTAAATCGTCAATGTTGAGTTCTTTAGGAATTGGACTATTTGTTTGCTTGCCAACTCCCAGCGATCGTAGAAATTTCCAAACTTTAGCTGGGCTTTGACTTTCGACTGACTCGTGAATGTAACGGCGTTGAGCGTCCCTACACACTCTATTGCAGCGATTACGATAACTTACGAACGCCATTCGGTTGACTTCGGTAGGTTTAACTTTGTATTTGGTTTTAGCCTTGGACTTTTTGTGCATCAGTGATTTGATGTCATCGGTGAGCCACGGAGCTGGCAGATGTTTTATTTTTATACGGCGTAAAGATAAAGATACAAGAAATAACTACAGAATAATTCAAGGAGTTATGCTTCAAACTTTTTGTCTATCTTAAGAATTGCACCTCCAGTACGAGACGCATTGTGCCTGTGATTCAGTTGGAGGCAAACATCTTCACGCGCACAATCCTCACGAGTGTAAGTGGGGGAAAAAGTTTCTTCGCATATTATATAAAAATCCTAAAGGTTTTTTTTACAACATTTATTTACATTTAACTAAAGTATGTAGGTGCCATTTTGTTGGATAACTTTTTGCCATCTTGTAGGTAGGGATGTGATCCCATTGCCATAAAAATGTTGGGGCTTCTGATCAAAAAACTGCGACAAGTGGTTTTTACAGCCCTCTCGTGATGTTAACCTGACACTGCCTAAGGAATTGTGCAGAGACCGAAACAGGTGAAAATCTGAAGGTGCAAGGTCAGGACTATACGGCGGATGCATTAACACTTCCCAGCCAAACTCTCGTAACTTTTGCTGAGTGGCTAAAGATGTGTGAGGTCTAGCGTTATCATGGTGAAAAACCACATCCCTTCTGTTGATTAATTCCGGCCGCTTTCTCTCAACTTTTTGCTTTAATCTCATCAGTTGTTCGCAGTAGAGTTCAGAATCGATGGTCCTGCCTGGCGGTAACAGCTCATAATGAATAATGCCCTTCCAATCCCACCAAATATCGAGCTTTTTTGTGTACCCATCTTTTTTCAAATGCGCCAAAACCGTTTTGTGGTCAATTCCCAGTTCTCCAGCTACATCGTAACTACTAATATGCCAGTCTTGTTCCGCTTTTTCAAAAATGGCATCAATTTTGTCCGTAACAGGGCGACCAGAGCGACGTGCATCTTTGATATCAAAATTTCCGGATTGAAAATGCTTAAACCAAATTTGCACTACTCTCACAGATACTGCATTAGGTCCATAAACATCACAAATTTTTTTCGCGGCTTGTGTTGCTTTTTTACCTTTTTTGTAGTAAAATTTTAAAATGTATCGAATTTCTTCATTAGATTCACTCATTTTAACAATAAGAAAAACAAATGAAAATCACACATTTTCCTAATTTGAATTTGGAATTGTCTTCTTTAAAATTAAAACTTTTTAATGATACCAAAACCAGCCAGATACAAATGGTACAGCCAAAGAGATCTTATTACAAGTTCATACATACTATATGCGAAAAGACTTTTCCCCAACCTATTATTTTTGACAATATTTAATGTATCAATGGTGGCGTTAGGTAAGTTTCCTGGATATTCTCAGCCGGCAATGCGTTTTGTTCACTTTGACATCGTACTCAAGCCCTTTACAAATATAATGGGCACCTGTACACTGTAGTTGGCGTTGTTGCAAACGTCGTCGGCGGCGTCCGATGTAACTGCATACATATACGTACGATGCGTATTGTTAAAAAATGCCTCAAGCGACGCATATACGTCGTACGCTGTGCATTGTCGAGCATTTGAGCGTAAAGGCATCGTACAGAATGCTCGGGAGAAGGTGCCGCAAGTTTAGAATTTTCGGATCGGATGCCGCTTTCAGCAGCTGAGATGAGCCACGGCCTTAGTGCTGCGTTGGGCGTTCTCTATTGTTGGTGAATTTCGGTTGTTATACAACGTTGCGTGGCGGTTGCGCATGCGCCGATGCAACGCGCGACACCCGTTACCCGCACAATGGCCGCGTCTCGTTGCCCATTCGTATCTCGTGCCGCGCCGATTGCGCCTTCGAAGGCGCATAATGGCGACTCGCCATTTGTATACCACGGCACGGCGCCATTATTTCATCAGTCCTGATACCATCGTCGTGCGAATGTTCGCAAGCTGCACCTCTGGTCTCCTCATAAGGCGTCTTAGACGCGATTAGCTCGTCCATCTGATCTCAGACAATGTTGGTTACAGTAGAGTTCTTTACTAACTCGTTGAAAGCGTATTAAACTTTTACTTTAAAACTTTCGTCACGTTACAATTATCAATGCATATATTATGATTATTTGTAATGTATATACATATATAGAAGCATGTTAGATGGGCACGCTCGAGTCGCCCGCATCTCGGTTTCACGATTTCACTCGGCTGCGATGGCGGCTGAAGCAGGCCAAACGGATCATTCCTCCTGCTTTTACATTTGCTGTTATGAATACCATAAGCAAAAGAGACAAACACAATCAAATATGATTATTTAGTCAAAACATCAAAACAGTGGATTTTCTAATGTCACAGCTTACAAATATGCAAATGAACATACTCATAATAATTGTGCTTCAAGCATATGCTTCGATAACACAATACTTAAAACAAAACAATAAATGTTAATCAACAAAATATACGCGAAGGTGTAGATGATGCTGAGACGGCACTAAATGTTTGGAGACACGAAAGTAATGATCTTATTTGCTACCGACTTTGAAACGGATCGAGAGACGAAGATGGTGCTGCAGGAGGTCGTCGGACAAGCATTGACCGATTAACAATGTAGTAAGACTACGATAGAATCATAATAAGTAGGCGTAATTTGTTTGTTATTCGGACACAATACAATTGGAAGGCTCAAACTTAAAAACGAATCGGCCATTTGAAAAATAGCCACAAATTTGGAATAAAAGATGCTTTAAGCTTTTCCACTAGTGTATAATCCTCGGTACGAATCTTGAGCTGTCGCCGGAATAGTAGAAACCGCTTTACGCGTTCAACGTAGCGATGCGATGCTATTTATCGAAACGTCGGAAATATTATTTTTGTCCCTTTACTCGAAAGGTATACATCATATTGTGAAAAGGAACCCGAATATCACTGTGCTTAAGTCAAGGTGACGTTTTCAGTTTCTCAAAATTAAAGTTGATAAAATCATACTTAAGAGCCACAAAGGGCCAAGCGCGACTTACAAATCTTTCCATATAATATTGTCCATTGACAGAAAAGGACAGGAAATTAAATTTTGATAGGTTATGGAATACTTGAACAAAAAGAAAGTCATGTAAGCTCATTTATATATTTGTGATTTTATTTTGAGGGTGCTCAATAGACAACCGCCCCGGTTGGCAACCCATGCTGCGTCGCCACTGTGGTTACTGTCGCTAAGAACATTTGCAACAACAGAGTTGTTACCAACGGACATTTGCCCTCGAAGGAATTCGCAACCATTACATACAAAAAAGTTCCCTTGTACGCGAGGGCAGTATGAGGCAATGTGTGACTTTGCTGATGCTATTATCTATTATCATCTGCAAGTGCTCTTTTTCTGACTGGATCTTCATTGCTTTGATGGCATCACTTTAATAGAACAGGATTTAATTCGATGTATAGGATCGTATACATTTCATAAAGGTCGTTTCAACATTCTTTCTACTTGTTCTCCCTGCGAATGACCAGGGCTTCAAAGTTAAAGAACTTTTTGATTAATTATGTTGTTGGCTAACAGTACAGGTATATTTATTTATTTTAATCCGAATTATGATATAAACGACACATACATGACTAGTGCTTAGTGGTAGAGTGTGGAGTGGCGACTGAGATGTTCCTGCAAAACGAATTTGAGAGGCATCGAAGCGCAACAACAGCTCGAGCGAACAATGGATCGATATTAATTCAAGTCATGGGGACAGAGGAACCATCATTGAAATATGCATTACACATAGGCCGTGTAACGTGTTCGTTCTCGATGAGTGACGCTGTCGCTTCCCGGATGGGTGCGACTGTTGCAATCCCTTCGCTCTGTTTCTTTCCATGAGCTGGCGGCATGCAACGCGGCTCCTCCCCCTTGCCCAATGCCTCGCTGCGACATCATTCAGTCTCACTAATTAGTAATTACTGGCCAACATACTTAGAAATGCCACTGAATCACACGAAAATCGTATACAACTTTCATAAGATTTCTCGTAAAAAAACACATTAGCGAAATGAATTCACTTTTATATATCTAATTAAAATGAACCAAATTTATTATATATAATTAAAACTAGTAAAGTCGTTATACTAAAATAACGTCTAATGGTTTGTAAGTAGTTTTCTTGGGAAAGTGATCGAGTTTAACGACAGGTTTTGGTTCAGGGAGTACTTGATAAAGTGGCCACTCATCGCGGGAGCACATCTCTTGACTCTTAGTGCCACTGATAGCACAGAAGAAAGACTTTTTCACTCCTCCCGTCTTTAGTCATAAAAAACAAATCATTAGATTTCTCAAATGTATGACGCTGCAGTCCCGAAGTGGTTAGAAGTTGAGATCTAGGGTAGAAGACAGCAATAGAACACAATATTGAATTGAATAATACAGCGAGCATTAAAAATGGCATTTTCAAATGAAATAAAACAAATCGCATTATAGGAATAATTAAAAGTAGTAATTTGTTTTAGATGCTAATGGCAGATAAGATTGCCCATGCGCCATGACATCCAGTTGTCGCGAAACAGCGCAGCGGCGCGGCCTTGCCTTCGATTCGATTCTAACTGTTTATTAAAATGAGCCTCAAGTCATTAGCAATCTAATTACGTCAAGAGCATAAACGCATCGCGGAACCTCAACAAACGAAATGTCTGCAGGTGAGCACTTTGGATCCAATGGGACTACGCTAGCTAAGGAATATGTGCTTCATGTCCCTATGGAGACGCGGGTCCGTCGGTGGAGTCAGGAAGCGAGGAGGCTCACCTTGTGGTGTGCCGGTCGCCTGTTAGTGTTGACGGGGAAGTCGGGCGGGCGGGTGGCGATTCAGCAGGCAGCGGCAGGCGCTCATGCTCGAGCGGTCGACGACCTGCTAGTGCGGGTGCGGACTCTAACTGTATATATACACACACTGACAACACTCGACAACGCGCAGGGACGCTTGCGAACACCTTGTCTGCGAGAGAGCGCGGCACGGACTGGCCGAGTTCCCGCCCGGCGCCCGCGGACCGCCGCGTGCGCCTGCGGCCTTGACCGCCTCGCCCCCCCTCCGCACCTCGTCAGCCCCGCACACACCCTGCACTCCCCTCCCCCCGTCCCCCGCCACCCGCCTCGCCCGATCTCTTCGCCATAGTGATTCGGCGCATCCGCACATCATCTCCTTAGGCAGCGTCTTTGGATCTACATGTGGGTTGCCAGCACTATATATTCAAAATGACTAAAAAATCATCAAAAAAGCTATTATTACATAATACTTTTTGTGACTGTCTGGTGAAAGTAGTTACTGTAAGATAAAATAGACAGGTGAGTCTATGGGGTATTGCAACAAAATAATTTCGTATATATAATAATTGATATTATTGTACAAATACATGCAACTAAATTAGCTGTAATTTTCCTTTTGTATACTGTTAAACCAAATTAAACATATCAAATAGGATTCGAGCCAAAACTAATTTTGGGCTAATGGAACAAAATTGTATATGTACGCGCCAATCATACCATTTATTTGTTGCTTTCCGGTCCGTACTCAAAATCTCCTACCTCGGAAAAGGAAGGAGCCTTTTCCGAAACGCTTCGCGACTCGTCCGCTGCGCACGTTTACTACGAAATTCCAATCGAAAACCATAATAAGTGCTCAAATTAATCCACCACTTGTGTTATACTTACAAATTGAAGATATAGGTGTGTCTTATGGACGGTTCCTATATCTTACTATTCATACAATTGCCTCACCATCAGTTGAAGTTTAATATTATTTGTATGGAGTTTATGTCAAATTGTAAACGATAGTAAGGCAAATTAACGGTAGATAAGATATAGGAACCGGTCATTGCTGGTGCCTGGATAATATCAAGCTATCGAAAGAAAAAAAAACCTCTCTGAAAATCGTGAGATCTGGAATATGCGGTGCGATGTGGCAACACCTCGCCCGACTGCGGCAGTGCAGCGGCCGAATGTGAGCTAGAGGCGCGGGCGTCGCAGCGCCCGCGTCGTCTGAGCGAAAGTCAAAACCGTTAGGTAACGATTACGAGCTTAACTTTTTCGGTGCGGCGCACCGCACAGCGGACGGAAGCGGCTGCAGGAACGCCCTGGAAACCTGACCGACCACTACACTCTTCCGTCAATCACCCGATCCTGTCATATTATATACATTAATTGCCTTGACACCTCTGTAGTCATTTTGACAAATACGAATTTTCTATACAGTTGTTGTTCTCGACAACAGTGCGTTTATATGTATATGGATGAAATTTTGGCAAGACGGTGAAGTGTATATATATACGCCACAGAACAAGTGTATATACATAATATAAAAATTAGAAGTGACTGGTATACATCATGCAGTTGAAGAATCGTAAAAATTAGCACCCCTATATTTAGACTTACGGAGTTTCTAATATGAATACACCTTCAAAATGGATGCGATATAATATTATATACATATATAGATACTTGATTGTTATAGAGGGGACGAAGTCTTGACGGTGTTTAGGACCCTAAAATAGTGAGTCCATCACTTCTAAGGAGCCCTGTGTGCGTGGACCATTACCGTATTACCATTCCCGACAGTAAAAATCAATTTGATACGAATTGTACACACAGCTGAAAGGAAAAAAATATTTTTGCAATTGTTATAATACACACATTAAATGTACGTGTTACGGGTTATTGGACGTTAAAGCTTATTTGTGCAAAAATCTTCACAAAATATTCTTCATATTATGATAGTAATCATATTTAAAAAAAATGTATTGTTTTATATAAAAACTAGTAACAGACGTCCTGCTCTGAAAAAATGAATATGTAGAACCCGACTCCAACGCCACTGACTGGATCCGATTGACGTGAATGTAAACCACTTCGTGACCCACACGGACTCACACGAAAAATTCCATAAAAATCGGTCCAACCGTTTAGGAGTCCAATGACAGACACACGAACAAAAGAAATATATATTATAAATAATATATAACACAAATATTATTCGGTGTTATGTGGCGGAACCCAAGCTCCTATTAGTGAAGGTTCAAATAAAGGAACTCATAGAAACTCCCAGACTGCAGGGATTCATCAAAAAATAGAATTGTAGACAGAAGACATTTGACAGATTAAATTTAAAGAAAAAAATGTGAGATGATGTCTGAAAATGAGGTAAAATGGAGAAATACCGAAAAAAACGGGGATCTAAAATTGCTTTAATTAAATAATTATACTAGATTTTGAATTGGGGCATTGGGCATTGGGGCATTGGGGCAGCCGCCCACCTACGGAAGATATCAACGCAGTGCGCGATTTGCTCGCTCGCATGCACTTTACATATCCTACAATAAGAACAGTACATACACATCGTCCACGTCCAGTTGCGGCAGCCTTGCAGCGCTCATGTTTCGGGGACGACACAAAACCAGAAGCAGTCGAGGGTCCTCTAACGAAGCGGCCGGCGGAAACCCGCTCCGGGCCACGGGCCGGTTGACCCGCCGCTCAGTTTCCAACAGAACCAAACGTAACTGTTTTAAGTATCCATGGTTAAACGGGCATATTGTTTTGGATTCCTTCTCATCATAATCATCACTATCAACTAACCTCGGAAATGAGAGTCTCGTGGCCGAGCCTAACATAATAGGAGAGATAACAGCCCACCGCCTCCGTTAGCTCGGTCACGTAGAACGGTAGAACGGATGGGAGAAGATCGCAGCGATTTGGGACGGCCGGTAGGTCGTTGTTCGGTCGGCTGTCCCAAATTATCGCTGGAAGGACACATCGGAGGCTGACCTTTCGGAAGTACGAGCCAATACTTAGCAAGAAACTGCGCAGGACAGAGAAAAATGGCATGCTCTCGTTTCGGAGGCCAAGACCCACTTTGAGTCGCTGAACCAACGGAGTAAATATAATCATCACTATAAATAATATCGGTGGAGCCTTCTCCAGTCTTCTCTATTCTCGGTGTGACTTCTTTGTACGAGACGACACATATCTTTTCTCTTATTGGTAGACAAATTTCCTCTTAGGTCTTTCCTTCTCTATACCTCCCACTATACCTTCGATTATCTTACAGAGACGAGTGTCGTCTCATTAATAAATGCTTAAATATTCTTCTTCTCTTTTCCTCTATAATTTCTATGATTGTTCGCTTTTATTTTTATATGATCCACATCTCTTCTTTGATCTTCTTCTCCTTTCAACTTATGTGATATCAAAAAATTTGATGATACATTTTAAAATGTCATCTGAAACAACATTCGTATAAAAACAATAGAATTTTAAAATACTTTCCTACCATTTTACTTTTTAAAATATCATGATTTGAATTTAATTTACTGTTTAAACTTTAAACAATAAAATGCGCTATTAGACTTATTAAAAATATGACGTCATAACTTGCTATGCTCGTGCAAAATCTAGGTGGCTTCGGTGTTTTGTAAGATGAAAAACAGTTTCTCGATTAACGTAATAGTCCGCTACAGTATTAAGTTTGAGCAATACAAACTATTTTAGTTTGTGGTACATATTTGGGAATGTGGACTGCTAACGTACAACCGACGAGCGTCGATCAGGGCCACAACAATATTGACGCATTGACCTCAGTTGTCCCGTGAGCGATGATGGGCCGAAGGGCCAAGGGCCAAGGGGCCACGAGGCCAAGGGGGAACCAATGGAGAGCACGCGTCCGCCGCTCATTGAACGTTTATGTCATGAGCGTGAAATCAATTTGTTAATGTGCATATGCGCATGCACAGCGAACAGCACACTGGCCTCGGCCGAGAGCTCAATCTTTTCATTCACAGATGAATTACTCGCGTTCTTGAATATCACTATAGTACTCGGGTGGGCTTCTAAGTTCTGTCATTATTGTTCTCGAAAATAATTTAGCCAAGCTCATAAATTAAACATATTTACACCAAAAGAAAGCTTGAATAACGTTGAATATTTATTTTAGAAAAATTATTCAAAAGGTCATTCTTTAAAATGGTTTAGAATAAAACCCCTGCAATTTCCTTAATTATTATTATAGATCAATGGATGCACGGGACGGATGAGTTCTTGAAAATTATTTGCCAAAATGGCTGTATAAAATAAGGATAGTATTTTAACATCCCTACCGAAGATACCGTAATGCGAACTATATTATTAAGTAAGAGGCTACCTGACTGCAACAGAGAAGACTACCCGTCAGATGCAAGTGGAGAAGTGGACTTCGGATGTAACGGAGATTCTGTGTGAACTACAGATATAAATGCCAACAATAAAGACGTGACATCCGATTGCATTTCGTATTATCGACCTTTGAAAATGTGAAGGAAACAATGCTCGAGTGACGCCATTGGCAGTTGGCCACATTGCAATTACAATTTTGTTTTTGTGTGTAGTTGTATAATAAATAGCACCATACAACGAAACAAAATGTTGCACAATGAATCACAGTACGTGTTTCATGTCATAAATTACGATTCTTTCAGAAATACTTTCTGTTTATTTTGTATTTAGGTATAATTATACAAAATTATGCACTATGTATGGAAGTCGCAAAAATAGTAATTAAACGTTGTCTCCCTCTCCTCGGAACCAACAGGCAGCCGACGACAGCATTAGATAATATAAAAGACAGATAAATCACGTAGGAAATATATAGATAAATCAAAGACATATTATATACACATAGACATAAGAGAATGCCTCAATAACATAGATATTGTTATATTAGAAACAAGGAAAGTTAGACTCAAAAATGTTATACATTTATAATTTAGATAGTTAATAGGTATAATAATAATATAATTAAGTAAATAAATATTAAAATAAACATATATAATATAAGAAAAACAAAGTCCCTGACTAAGTTAGGGGAGGGTGGGAGCAAAATGGCTCCATATAACAAAAATACACTAAGTTACAACGACAACAGCACTTCGGTGAAGATAAACTCATAATAGTTAGGTGTCGTGTAAGTTTTTGAAATTCAACAGTCAAGTATATACATACATGATGTATAAGCTCTAAGTTAAACAAGCTAAACTTATGTTATTGGTAGTATACATCGGACTACTTCGGAGCCGATCCTGGACACCCAAACGATAGTAAATAAAGAAAATTTATTTTAGGAAATTTACCAGGCCAGGCATCAAATCCGGAATGTTAGTGTTCCAGTGACCTCGGCCGGCAAAATCTTGGCCCATTCAACTACAGAAGCCGTCATTGACGTTTCGCTCTGTCCACCCCGAGCTGATAATTGAAAATAACCAACATTACATCTGGTACAAGCTGAAGCTCTGAAGCTCTGGCAGGTCTGAATCTCCCATATTCTTACTTTGCGTCTGAATGCTTAAAGCGGCCGCTTTAGGAGAATCGCTTCAAAAAATCGATACTTGTCTAGATATCCTGGTGGTTGTACGACGTAGCATAAAGTTCCACTGTTTCAAAATTGTTACTTTCACGTGAAGAATAATATGTTATCGTCTTTATGCTTTGATATTTTGTTGTTAGTATTATTTATGTTTGACGAGCCTGAGTTTTGGAGGCTTTAGGCCTCTGGGTCGTGTTCCTCCTGCTCCGGGCGGCGGACGCGCGGGCTCGCCGCGGCCAATGCCACGGCC